>JABEER010001818.1:7397-37230 GCA_014824405.1 Fusarium sp. NRRL 66896
GGTTGTTGGACACACTGCTCAGCGGTGCATATACATCTAGGGTCCATTTCAGGCCTCGAACGACTATGATGTAACCATGATTGAACAATGAACAACTCTTCCCAGCAATAAGAAAGCCGCGGAGGTTCTCCGGCATGAATCCTTGATGAATGATGACACATTGGACTCTATGGTTTCTTTTTATATGCTGTCTCATCTCTTCTTTTCTCACCTCGCTTAAGATAGCGTCACTCTGTCAATGCTTGCGTAACCAAGACATCTATGTGCATTCTGCAATGGAAAGATGGCCAGCGGTATGCCCGGACCAGCCAAATCACTAGACGGCGTAACTCCGAGAGGTAGAAGTGCTCAACGGCGTTTTTGGGTTGAGTTGTGCAACCCCAACAAGTTGCGGTGATCTATCTCGGGATGCTCGGGATGCAAGGCGTGCGTGCATCATGCCCGAGGGACTTCGTAGATGAGATGATGTGAGCATTGCCATCAGAGTTACGAAACGCCAAGTCTTTATCATAGAGTTAGGCCGAAAAATAAGAAAATAAAACCATTAAGACAACACGATATGGCATATGAAGGTCCATGGTCCCTGTTTTGACCTGTCCTTTCTTCCCAATCGTGTCGAGAACTTGGATTGAGGGGTATGGAAGGCATGGCACTTGAGGGGCTGTCGCCACTACTACTAGCTTCAATGCATGATGATCGTGAGGCGTCCTTGAATGAATCATCTCTTCTCTTCTCGCACTTCGCTCTTCGCCTTGTCATGCATATATGGCTGCCGTGTTAAGACTGAAATAAGAAAACAGGCATTCTTCAAATAAGCATCCCAGAAATACAAGACGAAGATTATATATAGCGCCTGATCGTTTCTTGACCTTTGATCTCTAGGCAATCTCATAGAATAAGAGTTTACCCTACTGTCTTTATCTTCAACCGTCAATAAGATCATTCTTCGATTCTCAGGAACACAAACGAAGAAACACGACCTTTGCTGTTTCCAACACAATGGAGTCGTGTTACGGAACTGGAGCCTTTCCTCAGTCGATTAATCTTTCCGGAGCTTGGCATGGTAAACAGTTCTCCGATGAATCCTAGTACGTATACCATCTCACCTCCCAGGAAGTCGAAGAAATCGAAAGCGCTTTTTTGCGCTTCAAAGGAAAGTCCCTTTAGACTTGCAGCAAGCAGGCTCTAATGTAGTGATAGCCCTTGGCCTAGATGGGGACTTGATCTGCCGACAGAACTTTCCACTTCCGACAGTCGGGGAAAACCTGGATCGCATAAGGCTTGATGTCCACGAAGGAAAAGGCTTTGGTCTGGTTCGAGGCTTAAATCCATTGGACTACTCCACTGAGGACCTGACGATGATGTATCTCGGCATTCAATCGTACATCGCCAATCATCGAGGTCAACAAGATAAGAAGGGAAATATGCTGGGTAAGACAGAGCAATGGAGTGTCATACATGAGTACTGAGCTGTCTTTATTACAGTTCATATCGTGGCTGACAAGTCTTCCAAACTTTCTAGTCAGCATCATCGGCATTCGACATCGGAAATCGTAAGTAGGACTCTTGAACATTGAGGTTTTTACTAATAACTGAGCTTTCAGATGTTTCATAACGAAGAGTCCGGAGACATTGTAAGCTAGCTGACAAGAAGTTCCGCTGCCTCAGGCGGAAGATGCATCATTGCTTCAGGATTTGCGGTATACAATATCCTGAATCAACATCACCCCGCATCTATCCGCCAGCTTTCTCAGCCTATATGGGTATTTGCAAAGTAAGAGCAGCTCAGCCAGTCTCTATTATAAGAAAGATCTTGAGTAACAGCCATTTAGCCAGGAAGAATACCCCAGGCCGATATTCTTCTATCACAGCAACAGGATTATGCTCAACTTTGGCCGAGTCCCACTAATCGGCAATGCGGTTCATCCGCGCCCGCTTCATCTACCGCAAATTTCCATAAAACAGTTCAAAGCGTTGGAAGACATTGAACGCGTAGCCCGAAAGGTCCAGTTGGAGATTAAGACGAAACCAGGCGATATTCACTTCATCAATAACTTATTCATCCTCCACAAACGTGACAACTTCAAGGATGGCGATGGGGTTGGTGAAAAGCGGCATTTTGTTCGGATGAGGCTTCGAGATGATGAGCTGGGCTGGAACCTGCCGGATAGTTTGAGAAAAGAGTGGTCCGACGCGTTTGATGGAGATGCAGATAAGTTTTGGCATATTGATCTTATGCCAGAAGGATTCTTTCCTTTGAGATCGTATCCGAATTAGATGGTTAGAAAGATACAAGGTTAGAAAATAAGACAGGAATCGACGTCGGACTAGATATAGAATGCGGAAAGAAGAAATAAGTTATAGGTTGTAAATAAAAGCTCTCAGCTACAGGTCTTACATTGTAATTTGTCTTGGGGCCCGTGATACACATACGTCGAAAGGCGATACAAAATATACCATGTGTCGTTCTGTGAGCATCAGCCTGGTCACAGATGGCCAATTCCACCGTCCAGACTAATATAGTTTATGTTATTAAGCAATCTTGAGTAATTCTTGGATGCAATGTTCCAGAATGGAGTTATGGTGCTGACCCCACATGACTCGGAGACCCCTCTCTCAGGAACCCACCTCGGATATAGCTCATCTATGCCCACTCAACGGAGGCACTACACGAAACCGCTTCCATCATATCTACCCAGAGACACTATGACAGCATCACTCTTTCATAAGCCACTAAACTCCACACTTACAGGTCTAAAGACCTCTGAAGTGATTCAATTTCGAGGCATTCCATATGGCCGTATTCCTCGACGCTTTGCTGCGCCCGAAAAGCTGGAGAGATATCCTAGATGGCTTGACTGTACTAGTTTTGGGTAAGTCTTCTTAATCCAAGTATTATTAAGCGAGCAATAACTAATAAGTCAGACCTCGATGTCCGCAAGTCGCTGTTGATGTCGGGCATTTGCTGCGCATACCTCCGGATCATGTATTCCCACATGAGCCTGAGGATGAGTTCAAATGCACAAATCTGGATGTCGTCCTGCCGGATATTGGACCTTCGATTGAATCATCAAAGTTACCAGTTTTGGTGTGGATACATGGTAAATTCCTCGTCGGATTGTCATTGTGAGATGTTAATCAGTCGGAACAGGAGGCTCACAAGCTGTAACGTTTGGGAGCGCCGCATCCGGTGTTTGCGGTAGACAAAGGTCCTAAGGCATGATAGGCGTCAAGCGCTAATAGCTCTTTTAGATATGAGTAAAATTGTGGCTGATTCTCTGCGCTTGGGGAAGCCAATAATCGCCGTATCCATTCAGTATCGACTTAATGTCTTCGCTCTTGGTAACGGCAATGGGCCTCCGAATTTAGCTCTCCGTGATCAAGAGCTGGCTTTACAATGGATTCAGGATCATATCTCAGGCTTTGGTGGTGATCCAGTACTCAACCATTCTAACACCAGAAGAACAATGGGCTAACAAAGCGTGCAGGATATGGTTACTCTAGCGGGTGAGAGCGCTGGGGCTATTTATTGTCATGCCCACTTGGTTACAAATGCCCGAGTGCGACAAGTTATTCTTTCATCTGGCTCATTGTTCTTGTCGTCACCTCAGCCCCGGCAATCGGTCTTGGCTCTTCGCGAAAATGTTTCCAGGAACCTGAGCGACATGAATCAAACGCTCGATCTGGAAACTGCATCTGCAAGTCAGGTTGTTGAGGCGGTCAGAAGATCTGGTCTACAGTCATTTTTCCTCGAATGGGAAGAATCCTTCAATACTTGGCAGACAAAGAGTGGCAGTGCAGAGAGATTACTCCTCAGCGATGTGACGAAAGAGGTCAGTCAAGGAAGGTTATGAGATGAAATGACTACTAACGTGCAAAAGGGAGCCATTTACCAGGCAGGAGTATGGGCAACTGACCCAAACGATATAGCAGAAGCCTTTGATGCTTCCGGGCAACACGGCGATGAGCTCAAGAAGTTATACCATATTTATCCAGACCGACCTTCATCCTGCAAGACTGGGGCGTTGGACTTCATCAACGACTACAAGTACCTACTCCCTGTCCAGCACCTAGAAAAGTCCTGGAAAGATGCAAAGAAGTCTGTTTTTAGGTGTCTAATAGACGAAGCAAATCCATGGCAACCTTCAAGTGGGGCTCATCACGCCGTAGACCTCGTTCTCTTATTCGGAGGCTTTGATCTGAGTTTCGCGTCCAGTGCTGAGCACGTTGGCCAGGCGATGCGTGAGGTGTGGATTAGGTTTATTTCTGGGGATGAGCCATGGTCTGAAGCGACGGTAAGGTATTATGGTTTTGGACCTCATGGGAGTTTGAAGAGTCTGGAAGATTGGGAGGTTCAGTCACGGAGACGCGTTGGACTGGCGGAGAAGTTGGGTGAAATGGAGAGTTCGTCGTTGGATAAGACATCTTTTGGGCTGGCGGCAGGGAAAGTGAGTTTGTTGAACTGATAGATTGTTTCAACGTAATTATCTGATGCTATTGATTCCACTCTGAGCCTGTAACGCCATGGGTATTCTTCTCTCTTCCTGTTCCCTTCCAATCAAACTAACCCTCATAATGACGCCATCAAAGACCTAAGGCGTGATCGCTTCCGCGCCGCCGGCTGCTTGCGAATCGTTGCCAGAAGAGCAATTAGACTCGACACAACGGTGATGTCAAACAATGGCGTAGAGGTAGCTGGTAGAAGGAGAACTCCGTGGCTGTAAGACGTAGGCAGTTCGCTCTCAAAGCCATGATGATGATAGATTGCTAGTATCGAACCATCATCATCGCCTCGCCGTTCCATATCCACCAACTCATAGCGCAGTGGTCCCTTCTCAGCTGGATGAACTTGCCAATCACGACTGTGAGTTTCTGAGCCTCCAAAGTCCCCAGACATGCTCATGTATGGATATCGAATAACCCTCTTCTTCGTTTCCTTCTCAGGCAAAGGGTAACACTCCCGTCCCGTGAGTTCAAACGAGGAATCTCCCGTGTGTATCTGCAACGTAACGCCCTTTTCTCCTTCATTCGGCGATGATCTACACTCATCTCATCAATATAAGGTTTTCCCCCGCAATTTGACAAACTTACACCTCCGCATCCAAAGGATCTCGACCCATCACTCTCTCATGAACAGAAACACTAGCGTCAACGTCTACCAGGAACCGAGCGTTGTCGCCGGCATGATATCCGCTAGGTTTTCGAAGAAGGCATAGCTCCACCTTGTAACCTTCCGAGCCCATGGGATGCACGCCAACTTTCTCGGAATATTCCTTCGAGATGTCATATATCGCGAAATGGGAGATTGTGTCGTCATATTTTGGGATGTAAAGCGCTTTTGTTAGATCGGCGGGGACGTGGGATACTATGTCTTGCATCGTTGCGGTGCTGCGTGGTCCATAATGAAGATAAACTGAAGAAATGTCAAAAGCCATTGGGAGCAAGATATTTATATTATCTGATGAAAAACCGTTGGAAGTTTCTCCAGATTTTAAACTCCAGATAAGGTAAATAAAGGAATCCCAGTTTACCAAGAAGCGTGTGACATTTATTTAAGCTTGATCTCATGATCAGACGTTGCCAAGATGAACTAAACAGTTTGCATAACGTACATAGCCACTCATCACAATCACAATTACAACGGACTTTTCCTGATAATTTCTAATCGAGGATGGATTGAACCCAGATGTGGTATGTCCGAGTGGGGCTGACAAGTCCGATTCTGTCGCCACTCAGAAAACTTCCCATTTAGGTATTAAGAGCTTAGAAAGGGTGACTAAGAATAGAAAGTCCGATTTGGAGTAAGCAACCATGTGAATGGCTTCGAAATCGGATTTAGATGTTTTGGGACTTAATAAAAGCCACGGTCCCATACTTTTGCACCGTTGTGTTTGTTTATGATAAGATGCTAAGTTGACATTTATTCACATGCCATTGATAACACTTCAAGCATCGTCTATAAGTACCAAGACTTTACTTCATCGTTCATCCCGTCTTGTCACGCCACAGCTCAGCAACTCCATCTCGAATTCATCACCATGTCCACCAAAAAGTCAATGCGGTCTATCATGGCCAGAATCACAGGCCAACACCGCCCTCGTCTCACAATACGGTACATCATCCGATCCCAACACTCTGACCTCTCACTGACCTTACAGACCGGACTGCGATTATGTCTTCGTCAGCGGAAACGGCGAAGATGCAAAAGGCCAATATCTTCGCGGAAAGCTCTTTCTCTTCATCCCGGAAGGACAAAACATAAGCAGCGTTCAACTAAAACTGACTAGTCGGATGTGGCTTGGGTAGGTCCATCCCGAATATTCAAAGCTGACAGCGGGAGCTAATGGTTAACGTTTCTTAGCGATCACAAGGTTGACGCCGAAGATGCTGTAAAGTGGCAACGACGAGAGAATATTGTTCATCAATGGGAGCCATTCAACATTGTCGATAAAATCGGGCAGCCTTTTAAGAATGGGAAGAATTTTGAATGGCCTTTTGAGTTGTTCATTCGAGGGGATCAGGAGGAGTCTTTCAAGGGTTGTACGCGATGCAGTATTACATACCTACTGGAAGCCTGGACGGTTGATGAGGGTTCATCAGACAGCTTCAAGACCTTCTCACCGATTCGGATTATCCGAACTCCGGGGTTCTCATCATACGAGCTCATGGATCCGATGACGGTGCAAGGGAAATGGTCGGAGAAGGCGGAGTACAACGTTTCCATCCGGCATCGAGCGATTGCCCTGGGAGGACTGATTCCTATCGAAGCTCATCTTGCGCCGCTCAATCCGACAGCGAAGATCACAAAAGCCAGGTTTTACTTGCGGGAAAAGCACGATGTGGAGGACAAGTCTGAGGCCGAAAACACAGGGTACGAAGGACAACGAACTGTGACAGAGTGGCCATTGGAGTTGAACGACGAACCTCAGCAGCGGTGGCAGCAATGCCTACACCTCCCAATCGCTGTCAGAAAATGCTCTCCCGACTTTTCAGTTTGTGGGGTTTCTATCACGCATAGGCTGCATTTTGAGGTTACTTTGACCAACAATGGCGTCACGACAGAGGAAGAGATCTCGATGCCTATACATCTCTTCATCTCACCAGAACTACCTGTCAACGGTTGGGGCGTTTTTGTGAGGGATCATGTTATTGCTGCAAAGGAGGTCAAGAGCCTTTTGGCAGAAGGTATCAGTGTTCCGCCGAAATATTGCAAGGGAGATTTTGTGGTGGAAGATTATGAGGTTCCACCTCCCGCATATAGTGAAGGTGAAGCATGATGGGGATAATCGTCAGATGGGAGGAGGAGTTTTATTAGATGTATAGTTTTTAGATTACCCGGTTGATCCGAGCCAGCACCTGGTTTACCAATGATACCAATATTTCTTGCTATTTATCACGTCATGGTCGTAGCATCATCAGTTTGCGGAGTGATATATGCCGAGTCCCATAGTTCCTAGTCAAGTCAGCGACATGCGTTGAAAACAATAATGATTACTTGACTTACCCAGTCAATCCCATCAGGCCTGAACCAATCCACATTGGTAGCCCAGTCTTCAAACCTCAACTCAACATCTTCCGGCAAGAAGGTCGGTGCAGGATCTCGTTTAGAAAGATAAGATCTATACATATTAGACTTTGTTGATCCCACAGAGGTCGGGAGCTACTAACCTCAAACAGCGAATGACACGATAGACACTTGAACAAGCTGGGCTCTTCATCTTGAGTGCTTCCATTCTTGTTATAGCAGCATCAATTGCAGATATATGCTCTGTCAGATCAGAGTCATCGGGCATGTCCAGCATACATGAAGTCAAAGCGACAGCCCCGTGAAGAGCGTTACAGCTAATAGCGCCCTTAACGAGCCAGCGATAACACTTCAATCGGGGTAGTTCATAGAATTGGTGATGAACATCAAGTAATGCGAGACCTGACTTGATACACTTGTCCCGTGACTCAGCGCGGAAGTGACTCGCTTTGGAGCTGTGAAAAGGCCGGTGCAGAAGAAGGTAGAGTTGATGCGCGTAGGTTTGGAGCATGCACCAATGAGCGTATCCGGCGGTGTTGAGAATACTTCGGCGACCGTTTACAAGGTAAGCAGCATCCCATTGCAATTGCTCTTTCGCCACAGCTGTATCATACTGGTGTAAAATTGTCGTGTTGAGTTTATCGTCGCCGGAGATATGAGAGCAGATTTGTGTTGAGAGCTGGAATAGGCGGACTTGGAACTTGAGGAGTGACGTGTCAGTGAACTCGCAAGGTGAATCCTTGGGCGACTGCTTTATGCTGTGTTTTTGGATATCTTTGTCGTTGACCCATGCCGGCATTGTTGCTTTCATATTCAACAGAAACGTGAGGTCGATATCCCGGAAGCAGAGCGCCTGATATGTATGAATGATCAAGATTCCCGCCCAGCAACGTCGACGTCGCTCTTGTTCAATGCAATTAGGTCCTTCTATGTCCGTGTGGCAGCGCAGGGCAATGGCGATGTTGAGTGCACTGCCGAGAAGCGCCCATCCGTACTCTGGGCCTTCGTTATGAGATATCATATGAACCAGGATGAGAAGAGCCTCGAGGGTGCTGAAATCATGCCGAACCAGGAACTGATCTTGCGACAGGGCTGTCATGGCCGCATTTCGGTATTTTTGTGACAGTACCGACAAGTCTCGGGGGATGGTGGTGTCCTGCCATAACACAACAAGACCGGCGTCTGTTGGCTCAATGGTTTTGAGGGTCAACGAGATGATGGCGAAGAGGACGGCCAGCCATGACAAGCTTGTCTTCTCTGGGGCTTCAAGGAAGTCCAAGTACTGAGTCTGGAATGTCGGGCCATGGAGAATATGGAATAGTGATGATAGTGTTCCGAAATAGCGGCATACCAAGTACTCAGTCACAGAAGTCGGCGGTAGCAGAGCAAGCAGTTCGTTGATTGGAACACAAGGTCCAAAGGACAAAGTAACCGTCGGATTCGGCGAATCTGGTATCACGCTCCTCTCAACAGATGGTCGACGCAGAATATGATCCCATCTCTGCTGTATCGGCTCAGGCGTCGAACTCGGAGATGACACCGTCTCTGGAACCTCCACGGATTGAATCTGTATCTGCTGCTGAGGTACAGGCTCAACAACCTCGAGTCTAGTCCTTCTTCGCTTCTGCGGCCCAGTAAAGTTTGAACCATATGCGCAAGAATCCTGCCAGCCTCGTTTGAGGCATGTTGCACACGGCAATCCCCGGTCGCATTTCAGCTTGGAGTGTCTGCAGGGATCGCAGTTCAAGGGTTTTCTGGGGCGTCGCTTCTGGGCTTGGCTTCTGTTTGGGGAGCTCGAACTGCTCGGACTCAGTTGCTCCATAATTCAATGAGTATGTCAGTACAAATCAACAAGAGAGGGCGTTTTGTTGCGATGTCCGATGTTGGAGATGAATGGTTGGAAGCCGATGCAAAAATCGGAGTCGGAAATCGGATTTAGGCTGATGTGGCTGATTACGTCAGGTCTTGCACCAATCAACGCGAAGCCCTGTCAAAATCGGACTTGTCGCTTGTCGCACAAAGCTTGTGACAAATTGGACTACCCGGAAGCGCTCGAGGACGATCTGCAGCATAATCTTCACGGCATGACTAAATCAACGCCAAGAAAACAATGCAAAATGATTATAGTCAGCTTGGGCTTTGTAATTAATCACCCGGGATGACTGCCTTCACCTTAAAGACAAGTGTCTTAATCGCACCACTTGCTCAGCTTGCACCGGTTACCTTGGTCTTGCGTCGCCGTAAAGAAGGCCAGTTTGTCTAAAGTTATGCATTGGCGAATAAGAGCTTGTCCAAGAAAACAACATCACGCCTCCACCATTAGATTGATAAAGTCGTGCCCCCTTGCGTAGATAAGAAAAAGCTACGTCTGCCTGAACCTAAACTCACGAAACCAATTCACGCCCATATTTTCTCAAATCATAAAAGCCCACGTTTCCTCCTACAGGTTGCTTAAATAGCATGGAGCCTCTGCATTTCAGACCGTCCGCAGCCCTCTCTCGATGAAGTTTTTTTTGTTGTTGCTTCTAAAATTGCATCTCGGCTTATTATACGGGTGTCTAGTCGTGAACCAGTCACAGCTATTTCTCCACTGTAGATCTTCAACCATGGCAACACCGACTCATCTCTACCCAGGCGTAAATCTGGCCCTTCGAGAGATGCCCGAGAAGGAATTCAACTTCAACGATGAATATCTGTTTTATCCCATTGGATTCCCCGAGTACCCGGGGAGTAAATCTGTCGTCATACCTGTGAAAGAGGTGGCGATGATGATTCTCATGGATACGTTGACGGATAAACCAGATTGGCACAAAAAGGTTTTTGACGAGGCAATTGTTCAGAAGTGGAGAGACGAAGCGCGGCAACAGAGTGAGGATGGTTTGTATGCGAGGATTATGCAGGATAAATTGGGGGAGGGTCCTCGTAAGCCTCGGGCTAGAATTATCACTGATGCGGCGTTTGATTATGTAAGTCAAGGTTCAACGCGTGCCTTGAGGGTTGCTAATTAACGCTTGATAGTGCATTGAAGAGCTACGTGGGAAGGCAAGACATTTTGAGCAGTCAGGCCTGATCCCGACTCTTGATGGACCCGGCAACACGATCATCAAGTCAGACTCGTTCATCGACGAGAGTCTCCATCGGGACCTCAACAGAGCGTGCTATACTCTCTGGAAAGACCAGGAAAGCAATGTTGACTGGCATCCGCGAAGTAACGACATGGTGCAGAATCTAATCCATCCTTCCATGCACAATTTCGTCTACGGTATTCCTTACCTCACCAACGACAAAGAAGTTGATGCTGATGATTAGCAGATCGCTCACCGTTCATTCAAGAAGAAGTCGTTGGCGTGTCCACTGCCCTTGAACTCATGGGTAAAGGCGACCCCGTGCGGGGACAGACCCCTCTTGCCCGAGAGAATGAGTTCGGGTCAAATTTTAGGGTTGGTTCAGGCAAGGTCCTCCCAGAATACTGGTCCGATAAATACCAGTGGCTCCCCACCAACGTTGGGTTTCGTGAGGACGGCAGTGCTGAGTTCACGAGTTACGTAAATAATCTCCACCCCACAAAGTTTTCTGATATCTACAAAACCATTGAGAGGTTGGTTGACAGGGCTATTCCTGCTTGGGACCATTGTTTGCGGGAGGTCACTCGCTTCGACGACAAGAGCTTTGCGGGGAGACATGAGTCACGGTTTGACTGGATACATGCGGCTTCGTAAGTCTAGATTCTCTTACAGTGGTGTTGTTTTCTCTGGCTGATCAATGCTAGTGACGAAGACGACGACCTATGGACGCCAGAGTTTGACGTCGACGAGTTTCTTCACAAAGACGTCGAACTCACGCATCAAGAACTCCGTGACTTGGAAGAAGAGTGCTACCACGATGCGGAGGACCCAGTTGAATTCGATGAAGATGAGTATGAACGTAGAATGAACGAAGGCCTTCCCCCTCTTACACCCAATGTCGATGATGAGACCATGGCTGAAGCAAAATGGGTAAAGTTCCGCGACGCTATACTCCCTGACCCAAATCCATTTGAAGAAGTAGACTATGCACCAAAGCAGAGCTTGCGGGAGAAGTTCAAGAAGAATGGATTGCAGATCATTGTAAAGATGGCGAGTATTGAGCTCACGCCTGAGAAGCCGGAGTTTCCTGCTGGAAGTTGGCATGTAAGTCTTCCCCAAAAGTGGATAACTTGAAGTTTTGCATACTGACAGACGGTAGCTCGAAGGTCAAATGAACGAGAAAATCGCCGCAACTGCGCTGTACTATTTTGACAGCGAAAACGTAACGCCAAGCCGTTTATCATTCCGTATGCAGACGAGCTCGTATCTTAATGATAACATCAAGGCTGGCCAGGATGATTATCACTATCTTGAAAGGGTGTATGGCACAGATCTAGGAGCGCAAGGTGGATTTGCTAGATCTTGTGCTCAGGGCTACGGAGACGTTGACACGCGAGAAGGTCGTCTCCTCGCTTTTCCCAACGTCTTGTAAGTCATAACACCGTAAGTAATTATAGCTTTAGTAACGTTCGTCTAGTCAACACCGCGTATCTTCTTTCAAGCTGCAAGATCCGACGAAGCCGGGACATCGACGCTTCATCGCTCTTTGGCTGATTGATCCGCACCGACGAATCCTTTCAACGGCGAATGTGCCGCCTCAGCAAAGGGATTGGTGGAAGGGAAGCGGCGAGGTGCCAAGGGGACTTATGGATGTTGAGGAAGCACGGGCGCATCGGCTTGGGCTGATGGATGAGAGGACTGCGGAGAAGGCGAGGTTTCATTGGGAGGCGATTGATTACAACTTCTGTGAGCACTAATTGGATCTTGGCGTCAGCGTAAGAGATGGATTGAGGGCTGAAGCAAGACACATGATGCACTCATAGTGCTTTTTAGAGATGGATCTTGGAGGCAGCCTATCATTGTAAGTATCGTAAAGATCAATGTCGAGTGCAAATGTTGTACAACCAAGCCTCAATACGAATCTAAACCGCCCAAGTAGGACATCACCAAAGTCCTCACCACATCCGGCCAAACGCAGCGCTCTACATGACATGTGCAAACCACAACTCCTCAAATATTATATTATCTATAAATGAATACGAGATAGCATTAATCTCGAGATTGTCTCTCCACCCAACCATATCGTGATTTATGTCCAAGACAAAATCCTCTCATGATCGACAGCTGACTTGTCTCAGATACTGACCTCTGAGTGGTCGCGGAGAAAAAAATAAGAAAGTGATCGACATCCGTAGGACAGGCTCGTAAATTTTACAAGTGCTGACATGTACATCACACGACATGGGGGCCGATACGTGGTTTGGAGTATTGAGGCGCGATGCTATTATTAGAGAGTTGACGTATGGCAAGTGTAATGAGGCAGCATATAAAAAAACTATAAAAGCTTCGACTTCGAACACATTTCCGATCTTTATACCAGTGCATTCACATCTCTACCAAACATCAGAACTTCAACGGTCAGATCATCATGCATTTCACAACCCTCCTCACGAGCGCCATCGCGTTCGCCTCAACAGCAACGTCTCAACCAACAGCTCGTCAAGCCCCTACAGCCAACGCAGTCATCATGATCGTCAACTCGGCTGATCACAGCCGACAACCCGTCAGAATTCCCCTTGCGCAACTCACCACTCTCAACTACCAAGTCACAGAGCTGCGTCTTGAGAGTCTCAACGTTAATATTCCCGATATTCAATCACCTGAACTCAGCGATATTGTTTGTCAGCGATATAAAGATAAATATGGCGTGCAGCTTGGGAGCGCTGAGTTTAGTCATGAGAAGCCGGCGCTGATTAGTACCAATCCTGTGGAGTTTGGTTGGGTTTTGTGTTACCATAAGGACAAGGCTTGAGGAGACGGAGGGAACATACGGGGGTTTGAGTTGGGAGATGGACTTGGATAAATTGAATACAGAGTTACATAGTTCTTAATCGCAAGATTATACATAGCCTTTTTTTGTTCCTGATAATATGCAGATGGGCAAGACAGCATTATTAATGCTCGTAGGGCTTAGTCGATATTCGGTTGAACTTCCACCATCACAGCCAATCATCATGAAGGACGTTTGGGGATTTCAAATCACGTAACGATGATTCTTGAAGCCGATTGGTCGGCTCGTAGGGTCATCTCTCGTAAGGAAGATGACGTCGGGGTCTTGGAGTAATTCTCCGATTTCTTCCCCCAAAAATGGTTGCAATGGCCCTGATTATCAAGCATTCTTGGTCGCAATTTACGTTATTACTGTGGAGTTTCGTATGGGCATTGAGAATTTTGTAAAAGCTTTTGACTATTGCCCCGAATGCTACTTCGCATCAGCTTCGCTTGATAATCTACAGGACGATGAAACATCATCGCGTGCCATTAAAAATGTATTTAAAGACAAGCTTCCTCTGAAGTTCAATACCCATCATCACAATACAATCACAAACCATTTCGCATCACTTTGAGCTAAATCATTCATCACCGTACAATTGTTACACCATTCATATCAACCAATAACCATCATGTCAACTGAATCAAGACTCTGGCAACCCCTCAAGCTGGGAAACACCACCCTCTCCCATCGCATCGCCCTAGCCCCTCTAACCCGCCTCCGCAACGACGATGACCATCTCCCCCTCGATCTCATGATAAAATACTACGCCGACCGTGCCTCAACCCCCGGAACGCTCGTCATCAGCGAAGCAACTGGTATTTCCAAAGCAGCAGAAGCAACCCCCAACGCACCAGGAATTTCTTCCCCAGAGCAAATCGAGGGCTGGAGAAAGATCTACGATGCTGTTCATGCTAAGGGGAGTTTTATGTTTCAGCAGCTCTGGGATCTTGGTAGAGCTGGTGATCCAGATTATTTGAGGAAGAGAGGGTATAAGTACTCGTCGAGCAGTAGTCTTCAGATGGAGGGGAAGAATGTGGCGCCTGAGGCGTTGACGGAGGAGGAGATTTTGCAGAAGATTGGGGAGTTCAGACAGGCTGCTAGGAATGTTGTTGATGCTGGTGGGGATGGTGTTGAGATTCACGGTGCTCATGGGTAAGACTGTCATTCCTTGCTAGATAAATCCAATTGCTAACAAAGACTGCTCCAGATACCTTATCGACCAATTCATCAGCGAAAGTATCAACAACAGGACCGACAAGTGGGGAGGTTCCGTTGAGAACCGCGCTCGCTTCCTCCTAGAAGTCATAAAAGTCACTGTCGAAGAAATCGGCGCTGAGCGGACTGCCCTTCGTCTAAGTCCCTTTGCAACATTCCAGAGCGCTTATACCGCCAACACATGGGATCAATACGGCTACATCTTCAACGAACTCAAGAAATCTGGCTACAAGCTCGCTTACGTCTCACTCGTCGAACCGCGAGGTAACCCAGCCATTCTCAATGCTACACCTAAAGATCTTGCTGCAGATAAGGTCAATCCCTTTGGGGACAAGAAGCAGAGTCTTGAGTACTTTCTTGAGATGTGGGATAATCAGTCCCCTGTTATTGTTGGGGGTGGATATATCCCTGATAATGTTTATGACGCTGTTGATGGGAGTTATAAGAAGTGGGATGTTGTTGTTGCTTTTGGGCGATGGTTCATTTCGAACCCTGACTTGGTGTTCCGACTGAAGTATGGTGTTGCATTGACGCCTTACCAGCGAGACACCTTTTATGCTGCTAAGAGCAACAAGGGATACAATGACTACGCTTTCAGTCAGAGGTATCTCGAGGCTACAAAAGCATAGATAGGCGACTGAGAAAGTTGCGGAGATCATTTCCATAGAGCATGGCAATATCGTATATAGAGTAGGAAGAGCAGAATAGAGAATCTTGTTTCATCTTTCACATCATATTGAATCATAACTTATCTACCATATTTACCAACGCAAACCGTTCGTGGAGAGTTGAAAAGTCCTCCCTTCGAGATGCAGGCTTACTTGTTCAGTCTAGGCGCCCTCTTGGGATCCCTCCACCAAAGACAAGCCTCCGTCCGAATATCATCCTTCTCAACCTTGGTATCCCTCGGCTGCACAACAATCTGCTTCGGCGATCTCTCCCTTCCATTATAAGTCGGCCACTTTGGACTTCCAGGGTATCTATGCTTGTTGGGATCACCCGTAGCAACAAAACTAGCAAGATACCCATGGTAGATGTGACTGATCTCAGGATACTGAGTAGTAGGCTCATCCCAAGTAAACGCTGTGTCGGCGGTGTGAGGAATACCTTGCCAGGCGGGGAAGCTGTTGTTGGTGTTGAAGCGGACTTTCCAGGTTGGTACGCCGGCGGCGGAGGCGCGGTATGCTGTTTCTTGGCCGGGGCAGATGTAGGCATAGTCGCTCCAGGCGGCGGAGATGCGGTTGTATTGAGTGCTGTTCGGCGAGTTGGCGAATGGTGAGTCTTTGTATTTCGCGGGATCGGGGTACAAGGCCGTCAACTCCTTCAAATCTTTCTTGGTCAAAGCAGGTGAGATGTTATGGAGATAGTCCAAGAACTGTTTGTTGGTCTCAAGATCACCAGGAGTGTAAAATTTGCCTTCATCATTAACTGTGGAAGTGATAGTCGGGACGTGGAAGAACGTTCCGTCATAACCAGATTGAGAGCCAGGCTTCTCGAAGAGGGGACCTCCATGCACGGGCTGGAATGGCCACGTCAATTGAGGGTCATAGTCGTGATACAGCTTGGTGCTGATATTTCTGATAGCATTAACATCTGCTCCCTTCAGGCACTTGAGCGTCGCCTTGTTGCCCTTCTTCTTATCACATCCAAGGTAAGTAATGTACTCATCGTATTGTCGTTTATACAAAGGATACGTATCATTTGGGAAAGCGCGTGATGTGACCGAACCAGATTGATGAATCGCCCGAGCAAACAACTGCTTGTTGTCCTTCCCGTAGTTGTGAAAGTAGTGGATTCCAACAGAGTGGCCACCAGCAGAGCGACCGCCGATAGTAACAGCATCCTTATCACCACCAAAAGCACCAATGTGCTTCTGCACAAACTCCAAGAAAAAGCGCTGATCTCGGATACCAAGGTTTGACAGACCTTCATCTTGGAAGAGCTTGGACGGCAGAAAGCCGAGGGAATTGACGCGGTAGTGAAAGTTGACTACCACGATGGGAATCTTGGATGAAGCGGCGAATGCAGCTGCGTCGAAACTGGCCCAGCTTCCAGCATAGAAAGCACCGCCGTGGATCCAAACAAGAACAGGGAGTTTCTTGCTCAAAGGTACACCCTTTGGTCGAAACACGTTGAAGTTGAGGCATGCTTCACTCTGTGAATCGAGTGGAACTCTGGAACTGACTTCTTGGATACAAGCTTTGCCAAAGCTATCCGCCTTCTTGACGCCGCTGAACTTCCCAGGCCAGGAAACAGGGTGAAAACGATGATCGCCAGTAGGTTGAGTGGCGTAGTCGATACCCAGCCACGCATCAACGGGAGCTGGGAGCTTCTGCTTGGTGAAAGTGCTGTTGACAGTAGTACCGGAGAAGCTACCGTAGCCATCAAGCTTAACGGTGTTGTAATGTCCTCCAGTAGCCTGCGCAACAGGCGACAGCGCCAGAAGCGTTCCGAGGTTTGACAGGACCTTCATGGTAATTACTCAAGATGGAGGTGTGAGAGAACAAAGGAAAACAGGAAACAGGAAACGGGCATGATTATATATCGCTCAAATCTATCCATCAATGCCATTTAAGCTTACATCCCCCGCATATCAGTCGGCATACCCCCGATTCTTTACTAAAATCGTGCAAGAGCCGACATCGTCGGATACGTTCGCATTAGAGGTGGAGTATGGCATCATCATCCTCGGGTTTCCGGGTTTAGAAATAGACCCGACATCACTTGCCAAGTTATTGGCTTGTGAACGATGATCACTTTCACAAAATGATCGAGAATTTGGTGAGGATATTCACTATCGCCAAGGGTTGGCGATAAAAAGAGAGGGGTGTGATTCGCTAGTTTAATCGACGCTATATATGGGGAATCCGGTGGTATCATAAGATGAACTTCAAGCGACATATAACCTAACCTGCCATAAATTGCCGCTTTTATAGCCTCTTTACTTACTAGCTTAACTTTAGCTTAGCTATTTATTAGCCCCTTTTAGTCCTCTAATAAACTATATTAGCTTTAATTACCTCTATAGCTAAGTAGCAGCTTAGTACTATTTTTATTTCTATTTTTAAGCTCTTAACCTTTAACTCTTTTTATTTACTTTAATTGTTATAAATATTATAATAATTTTAATTCCCCTGGTGCATTAATGTTATGGCTGATTTGCTTATTTAGTTACGCGATTTATCTCGTGACTCATTTGATCCGCCCTCACTTTTGCTGATTTGGGTTTTGCCGGTACTCCTGCCGCGTCCTTGTATCACGTACCAGCCCTTGAGTGCCCCTCTGGCTCTGACCATAATTAATGTGTTTACACAACTGATAGCTCTTTACGAGCTGATTATTGAGAAGCTCTCTGTACGAGTTAACCGTTTGGATATTCTGCCGATCGCACCTATCCCTACTTCCGCCTTTGAAGGGTCAATGATGGTACACCCCTGCAAACAAGGCTTGCTCTTTACCCGTATGGCTGTGCGTCTATTAGAAAAAATGGAAAGTTCATTGGGAACTGCAGGAGGCCCTGAAAATGGTGAGGGTTTATTGTCTCTACGACAATTAGACGTTCTGTGGATTGAGCTTGGCGGAGTGAATGGCGAAACTGACGTCGGTATGCTGCATCCCATACTGTTGAGAAGGGCATTCCATGACGCTGAAATAATATTAAGGCGGGTTCTCTCCTAATGAACTCGAAGCAATATTACATAGCCAACACGACTAGTTGATATTGATACTTAATTACTACTCCCGCTAAGTTATGTGACAATAGCTTGTGTCTTGGCTAGAGGCGGAGCCGGTGTCACAGTGTGCCGTACTAGATTACGGATACTACTGTACAGACGCATTCTTAGCCTCGCCCATACACTCACGCTAACCTTTCTCTTGATGAACAATCAGCCTCTGCAGTCTTTTCAGCTTTTCCTGCACTACAATCTTAATCGAGATAACGTGGGTCTTAGTATAGCCGCTGTAGCGAAAATTACCAACCCTGCATTCTGAAAACCATCCACGGAGGCTTTAATAAGAGAGCTACTTAGATTCTTATACTATGCCCGATATGATGATGATGAATTGTTTAATTTTTGTAGCATTCCCTCTAGAATAGATTATATAGCACATAGAGCCCTCTTCTTTTCTCTTCCCCTTGTCTTTCCTTCATAGCCTTACTACTAACCCCGTACCTAACTACTTCACATTCATAGCTAGAAGTTTGACAACTAATACAGCAAACATGCCTCTTGTTGACGCCCTCATCATCGGCGCAGGTCCTGCCGGCCTGTCTGCAGCTCTTGCCCTTGCCCGCCAGCTGCACACTGCCGTCGTCTTTCACAGCTCGCTCTTCCGCAACGCGCGTTCGGAGCATATGCATACCATACCCACATGGGATCACAAAGACCCCGCTGCCTTTAGGGGCCCGACACGCAAGGAGATCTTGGAGCGGTATAACACGATCTTGTTTAAGGATTGCGAAGTTGCCAAGGTCGAGAAGACGAGTGCGGGTGGCTTTGCGGCCACGGTTGTAGATGGGACAACATTTACTGGCAGGAGAGTCTTGCTTGCCAGTAGTGTTACTGATTTGCCGCATGATATTCAGGGATATGATGAGTGCTGGGGCCTATCTATGTGCGTGTTTTCCCATTCTGACATACTGAATAGCACTAACTCCTCCAGCTATCACTGCCTCTTCTGCCATGGTTATGAAGATGTTAGAAAGCCCTCTGCTGGAATCCTTGCCCTCGGCGAGATCCCCCCCACGCAGCAGCCACAGCCCTTACACGCAGTGCCAAGTAAATAACCTCCAAGGTTATAATCTACACCTTAAATAACCCTGGGGTGTAAACCGCAATCGCAGACCTCCTCGGCAAAAAATAATACCACTATCACAACAGACGACCTGGAGATCGCTTCTCTCGCTCTTGGTTCTGAAGGTAGCGGAATCATTATTACCTTTGCAGATGGAAGCTCGGTTCAGGAGGCGTTCCTTGAGCACAAGCCGCCTACGAAGCTTAACGGCCTGTTTGCAGAGCAGTTAGGTATGAAGTTAGCGCCTGGTGGAGATATTTAAGTAATACTACCATTTGGAGCTACCAGTGCCAAGGGGGTTTATGCGGCAGGAGATTGCGCGGCCATGAAGAACGCCATGCAGGCAATGCATATAGGGACGTTCACGGGGGGTAGGGATGGCGCATGACTTGGAGGCTGAGGAGCCTAAAATTTAGATGCGATGGCTAAGGACTCTATGTTGCACTCCAGAGATATAACTTCCGATGAATTTACATTCTATAGCCGAGGAAAAATATTCTAACTTTTGTCTTTCCTTTCAGGCTGTATATCACGGTCTGCTAGCCATTGTAGAGAAGGGTAGTAAATAAATATTTGTTCCTCTACATTTGAGGCCATCGTTCCCTGAGCTTACTTGCTATGCTGAGAGACAAGTTCTCCCGCATGATAGTATCCCAGCTCGAGCCTTCTTTCATCAACCATGCCCACGTCTTTCCAGGAATAAAATCAGTCTTTTCTTTTGCCTCCACCTTGTTGCTGCACGTATCCATAACGTCATTAATAAGCGTGTCGAATAGTCTCTGAGCCTCGTCAAAGTTCTCGGCTTCGACGAGTATGCATCCATGGTGCAATCTGTTATCGAAGTTGTTGAAACTAGGGAGGTCGATTGGATGATGGTGCTGGTCTCTACCAGTAGCGGCGGCCTTGGCGGCTAGCCTGTGCAGCTCTATAATATGTTCAGCTGCAGTTTTCCAATCTTTCTTTCCCTCATAGTGTCGGATCAAAGAGTCTTGAACGTGGAATTCGGCAACCTTGTCACCTGTAGACATAGCCATGCGCAAGTTTGATAACAGTCTCTCCCTCTCCATGTCGTTATCGCCTTTTTTTGAAATCTTATCTGCATCCCTATTATCAACTCTCCAGGCTCCGTAGGTGACCTTTTTGTGAACCCCGAGTTGTTGGAACCACCAATCCCGTCGCGCCAACTGCTTTGCCAAAGCTATTGGAGCGCCGAATCCTGTGCTATCTTTGCCGAGTGATGGCTCGTATTTTTTCAAAGATGCATCATAATTCTCATCATATTTATCGCAGCCATTGCAAAAGCTTGTCGAAAGAGGGGCCATGTGTTTCAAAATGATGGTCGCAGTTAGATAGGAGTGGTCTCTCACGTCACCCAACTTTACTGGGTGGGTCTCCAATGCCGAAAGGACTCCTAGAGCCTCGGAGGCATATTGGCACGCTTTCTCAGCACGCTCGTTAGTGAGAGTGTTGGGTTGTGGAAGATAACCAGACGCCTTGAGTGTCAATGACAACGCTTGTAATACCTTCGCCTCCCGATCCTTCCAAGGCTTGGGACCCGCGAGCATGACTTTGTTGCAGGACTCAGCGCATTGAATTGCCTTAGTTAGGTTGCTGAATGTGAAGTGATCCGTGAGAGCGAGACTGACACCTGTAAACGATATTATTGCATCGTCTGACCGTAGATCGATACCAGCTGATGGGGACTGCAGCATCTCCAAGAATCTTTCCGAGTTCTCTGTCAGAGTTGACACATTTAAATGTTGAACCTCGCCAGATCGGGCGAGTTCCCACAACCTATACAAGACGTAGCCGATGGATTTTGTCACGAGTTGATCTCCAAGAACAATACGGAGCTGCTGGAAATTGAGGATCTGTAGTTCGATCGAGCGCAGGAAATTAGAGGATTCCAATAGCAATTGCGGCTTAATATCGACGCGCTCTTGGCTGCTCGAGAAGTATCTCGCTCCTCTCAAGCAAAAATGCGCCATGAAGACTTTACCGTACGTTCATTCCAGTCTTCGTTCGACTGCATATCAAGCATCGACGCGAATTGTCTAAGAGCTAGCGAGAAAAGAGGATGGAGACAGAAATATCTCCGGTCATGGTGGAGACTTCCTTTTGGCAATCTGACGATTTGCATCCAGCCAGAATCTAGGAGGTGTTTTTCCAAGAAGGTATCGATCTCCTCACGAGAAGGCACCTGCTGATCGTATTGTGCGAACCAATGTGCTAGAGCATCAAACCAATCCTCGCCAAAGACGTTCCATAGAGGTGAAAGTCCCAACAGCACTCTTTTCATGTTGGGATTTGTTGAATCACAGAGTTTCAATAGATCTCTGACCAGAAGCAAACCACTATGGTCTTGATAAGGTCGTGTGCTCCCGTTTTGTAAATGATTGTAGAGCAAGAAGGGTGTTGAAATAGGCTTATGAATCTGTTCTCTTCGCATATTCGTTTGCCTCTGAAGAACTGGAATGTACTCTTTCATCGCCAGCGGGTTATTACCCAAGTGGCTGGCTAGTAGAGTCAGGTATCTAGTGCTTTCAATGTCTGAATGTTGTTCTCCGACTTTCATTTTGCTGAGCACATTCGAGGTCAGTTCTGCGGCGCCAAAGGACGACAGCTTCTGTATCTCTAGTGTACGGACGCCTTCGTCTACGAGCCAAGCTTCTCGTGATCTCGAAGTGAATAGAACGAACACTTGCTTGTCCTTGATAAGACTGAGCCAATCTTTGATGATTTTGCGACACTCCTCTGCTTCTGCAATCGCCGCCCTTGGCATCTCTGGTACTAAGGATGTCACTCTATCAAGATTATCGATAATGAACACTTGACTAGTTGTATCCGAGATCATATCCAAGCTGACAGGCATGGACCAAACCGCAGCCATACCACGAAGTAGGGAACAGCTTTGCGGAATAGCCATGTCGAGATACATCGAAGCCATGCTGAACTCGGTGAACGGCCACCACCAGCGGAGGAACTTCGCTATCGCAGATTTCCCGACCCCGACCATGCCCTGGAGCAATAAAGCGCGAGTTGAACGGCGGGAAACCGCTTTGAGGAGCTTCGACTCTATTTCGAGGATGTATTGCTCCCTATCAACAAGAGTGCCGACTTGTTCCTCGTACGTCTTTATGGCAAATCCTTGAAGATCTCGGCGCTTATGATGAATTGGGTCAAGGTCAGGGATTCTTCTGCTTGGAACCAAATTTGTATTGACATACAATACCGGAACAAGGTAATCCGGGAGGATCACTTTCACCCCGAACACTGCATCACGTAAGGGTGATGCGATTAAAGCATGCCGTGCCTGTACAAGGGATCCTGCAACGTCCACGGGGAACTGCTCTAGCATATGGCTGAAGAATGACCGCAGGAAAACATTCGCAGCGCTGGCAGTGAACTTGAAGGACATAGCAAGCACTGAACAGAGGCCCGCCTCTACGAAAATGCGTGCCAGGTTGGACGATGCATTTCTAGTGACTTTAGCCGACTCACAGGAGATAAGACAGGCTGTCTCAATCGAGTGAGCACTGAGCAGATTGGCAACTTCGGTGGCCCGGACACGATGCTCCTTGTTTCCAGAACTTGACAAGAAGCTCAGGTATGCTGTGCCGTCAGATATGCAGCCGTGGACATCAAAGAGAACCATGTCGAACCAGCCACCTGCCCCGCCTTGTCTATGCCATGCCTCAGATGTACGAGAAAGATGAGCAGCTAATGCTTTGAAAGTACCGGGTCGGGCAACATCAAACACGACTCTGATGCTCTGAGATTCTGGCAGGCTGCGGAGAGTCTCGACGACGGCCCGAGATCCTAACAGGGGACTAATGTCGTCTTCCCTGTTCGGTCGACTTGCAACTAAAAGGATGTTGAACGTACGTTGCACAGAGGACTGCACCTCTGCCGGACCTTGTGTTGTCAAACTTGATGGAATGGTTGGGTGTACGGTTCTTTGGATAAGTATCCGCTGGGATTTCGCCTCCATGACGCATGCTGTGCAGAAGACGTTCTGGACTTTGTCTTTGGATTCTGAGATGGTGAGCGTCTTGAAAGTGTTGCTGGCAAGCGACCAGATAGCTTCTGACTCTGCTGATGTCTTGTGGGCTGAAGTTGCACTTCTTTTCTGAATCTGGCTTTGGATCTTATGTTTCTGTCGGCCGCAGGCGCTCCAGGAGTACATATGCTCCAAGGCCTCCCAGTGTAAGCTATGAAACATAGATTGTGGACCAGAGTCCTCGATCTTAATTGTCATGAGTTCGTCGATATCCTCCTTTGGGGATGGAATCTACAACAGTGCCTTCTTGTTAAATCTGGCGACCAAGGTCAATGGAGTTCCTGTCTGGCACGCACCATGAGCATGAGTCCAATGAATTCAAAAAGCTTAAGTTGCTCAACCAAGCTTTTTCCGTAGCCCTCGATCTCGCATAGAACATCGCTAGCTTTGGCTGTCTCATATGGTTCCGACGTCGAATGCTGCTCCAGTAGCCATTTCAATCGACTTGGGTCCTTGTTCTTTGATAATATCCATGGGTCCGTGACTGTTTTATGGTTAACCATGGGCAGAAGATGTTCTTGCATCAGGACCACAGACTCTCATGCTTCCGATTAGTAGAGTTCCATGACAATTCTACCTCCCATGTACCTTCTCTGACTTCTCGAAGCTCGCGTAATTTCATGTCGCGTTAAAAACCTGAGAAAGCTAACAAGGCACTGCTAGTTGAGGTCCAAGGTGACTGAATTGGAAGACGCAAGATTGCATGTGAGCACTCACGTCAATCCAAACATTATAACAGTTGTGGCGGGGTGCAGCGCCAACCATCTCGTGCTTCATAGATGCAGCGCCTCCAAGCCACGAATGAGTCTCACCCTACTAGGTGGAATAATGATTGGTGCCACGTTTATTCCGTTTGGATGCGGAAGTTAGAATAAGCCGCTTTTTCAGCTTCACCACTCAAAAAGCAATAGACCATGGTCCAGAACATTATGTACCAAGGGTAGCGGTTCGGTGGCTTGAACCTGGCCAGCTACATTAATATACCACGGTCTAGAATCAATTCCAGAGATGCAGAGTTGTTTTGGTGGCTTGGACGTCTGAGCCACACAATCATCCATGACGCGACAGCTCCGGATGACCAAACATTCGTGCTGCGGTTTCGTACATAAGAATGCAACAGGCGAGAGAATTTCTACAACCGTACATCCTAACCTAGAAGCCGTCTGTCGTTGAGCATAACCAAGAGAGCAAAGCTGACCTCGTACTCCTCAAGCAATGTCCACCGGCGCAACCAAGCCCACCTTCGCGCTCATCGACCGCCTCCCCGCCTCCCACCACGCCTCAGTCTTCCTTGGCCGCATCGTCGGGGATATCTTCCATCCCTTACATGATTACTGCCCCGAGGACCCACGCACAGCCTTACAGCACCTACCCGTCGAGGTGGCCGATACCTCCGTGTCCACTATCCTCGCTGCATCGCACTCGACGGCGGTTCGGGCAATACTCGATAGGATCTTTAGGCTGACGAATAGCAAGAGCAGTAGTACCGGGAAGCAGATTGTATCGGATAGGGTAATAACTTATACCTTGCCGCAGCACCGGAAGTCATTCGCCGCGATAGTAGGTGCACACCATGGCAAGATACTGGAGTTGCTGGAGAACAATGGCGGGAAAGGGTACATGGTCGTGGGGTTGAAGACTTGCCAGGATGCCGAGATTGAAGTTACGCGTGACCAGGATAGAAAGTCTGACGTCGAGATGTCGGTGCCGGCGGGTCAGATAGCGAGTATCGCGTCGCAGGGCGCTGTCAATCCAGCGTCAGTGCCAAACCCGACCGTTGGGAGGTCCAGTGAAGTGAGCGCCAATTGGGGAACAAAGTTTACGGCCAAGGGAGAGCAGATATTTGCGTTGCAGTATCGGAAAATTACCTTGAAGAAGCATTTCTTTTCCAAGAAGCCGTCAACAGCCGGGTTAGGGCAGATAAAAATATTAGACTGGGGTGAGGGCGTTTATGGTGAAAGTGACGAGGGAAGAGAGGTGGTGTATAGCGATGACGAGGACGAGGACCAGGATGAAGATGAGGATGAAGATGAGGATGTGATTTTGGATGAGCTTATGTCTAGTGCAAGCTCAGGGGGTGACAAGGGCGAGCTATGGTTACCAAGCTAGCGCACCTCAAGATGAGGGTGGATTTCAAATCCCTGTAAATAGACCGACCCTGTGGAAGCTTATGCATGAGTAGCGACGATGTTTGTGAGTCTTGTCAACTTCTGATCTTACGACCATAATGCCTATGTGCTCTGGATTACCAGGGCCCATGGCAGTGGGTTGCTTCCCACCAAATTCCATGGCATTGAGCCTCAAAGCCTCTTCATGCATAACTGCGGCCAATTGGGTCGTTTTAAACCTTCCAGTGGTTTCTAAGACGACGTCAAAGTGCAAATATGGCGCTGTCCAGACAATAAAGAATGTTAGAAGAATGAGAACTTTAACTTGGGCCCATTTCAAATACGTGAAGGGTAAGTGAAGTTGCGAGTGGCAGCCAGGGGCTAAGGAACGATGGCTTGACGCCATGGCGTTTTATATGTCGATCGCCCTAAGCCGTGAGTCCGATCTCCGAGTATTTTGGTATGCGGGGATAATCTCAACCTCTACCGTCGGGACTCTAGATCAAGGACTTGAGGGGGTTGTTCCAAGAGTTGAATGGCGTGGCCGTGAGATATGATTTCTTCCTTTTCTCAATCTGTCTGCTCTCTGTCCATAGTTGAGGGTGTCTGTGCTTTGAAGCAACGTCATCCCAGGCCCGTACCGTGTAGTCATCAAATCTCAAATCCACATTGCTGCACCGGGTAATTGTAGCAGTCAGATCAGTTTCCGTGGTAGGTAAGTGAACTGGCATGACGTCTTTTCGCATCTACAAATCTACCCACTCTAGAGACTTGTCCCATAATCTTGCCGCTTTCTCAGTATCGCATGCATGCTCCCCATACCCTCTTGCATAAAACGGAGTTGAGGAGTCCCACTTCCCTACGATTTGACAGTCTTCCAGATATTTCCCGCCTTGACCTTCCAAGGCTTTGGCGACGGCGGCCCAGACACTTGTAGCAGCACCCTGATCCGGGAGCTTCCAAACTGTCTTCAGGTACGGATCCACTGCGAGGCCGCTCTTTTGTTCTTCAGATAAATGTCTTCCCAAGTCGGTGAGAACAGCACCTGGCTGAACACTCCATGCATGGATACCCTCACTGGAGTATCTCCGCTCGATCTCGTTAGCTGTCCAGAGGTTGGCAGTTTTGCTCTGGGGGTATGCTTTGTTGGGATCGTAACAGCCTTCCATGTTGATGTTGTCAAAGTTGACCTCGCCGAAACGATGGGCAAGTGAGCTCAGCATGACGACTCGCGATGCGCGGTCAGATGTAGCACCTTTGGCCAGAGCAGGTTTGAGTAGTTGGAACAAGAGGAAGTGAGCCAGATGATTTGTACCAAACTGTGTTTCGAAGCCCTCTTTCGTGCGTCCTTCTGGTGTACACATGACCCCAGCGTTGCAGATAAGGATATTGAGTTTCGTATTCTCGGATAAACTGGAGATAAATTCGGCTTTGGGGGAAACGATCGGAGCTGTTATTTACATCAAAATTCTCTCGACATGCAGCGTTTCACGATGCAACAAGTCCGAGCTGAAACGCCTATGATTCACCGCTAGGCCTTGAGCGGGATGTGGACACCAATTAATCCGCTAGCTTTGACGCTATCCGAAGGTAATAATAGATCAATAGCTTCTGCAGTGGAGCAGTTCGTTAGACTTCTGATACTCCAAGTCAATATTCCTACACTCGCTCGGCATCAACAACCGAGTAGGTTCATCAAACTATATACATAATAGAAGAACGGAGCTTATCCCCAAACATGTTATCCCTTAGCTAGTATACCTAGCACAAGGACTCAAACTCTTAGCCTTACCAGCATCCTTGGGAATAACACCCGCAGCAACAGCAGCCTGATAACACCATCGCCAATCCTTCTTGCCAAGATTTCCATCACACTTCCAAGACCAAAAGAACCATCCATCAGACTTCTCAAAAGACTCTGCTTGTGCGGCCCAGTAAGCCTTGTACCATGATTCTTGGCCTTCAATCTTGAACTCGTCTGTGTTCTTCAAGGTTGAGTTCACTGAGAGGGACCATTCGCCGACAAAGACGTGTTGGCCCATGTTATCTTTGCAAGCGGTCTGGATGTAAGACTTCTTGTTACCGGCAATTCTGTAGTCGAAAGATAGATAACGATGGGCATCGAAGAAGATGAGATCATCGTCTGGGAGGTATTGTCTTGGGTCGCCTGCGCCCCAGCTTTTGCCCTATGTTCAAGTCAGACTTCGCCCAATCGGGCTCTCGGGTATTGGTACTACTAACCATGTATTGGATGCGTAATCGATCAGCTTTGGGGACTTTAAGGTAACCCTCCATGGCCTGGATGCGCTTGTATGCACCAGGGTAATAATTCTTGATCATGTCGTCTGCCTCAGCCTTCCACTTTCCGGCGCGTACAGGTTCGTTTAGCACCTCAATCATGCCGACAGTAGTGTAGTTCCTATTTGTATGGATGCGCTTGGTCATCCACTCAAGAAACTTAAAGGCTCGCTCATAGTTCTCAGCAGTATAGAATCCAGGATTGGGAATAGACTGCACCTGGGTCAGTATGTGTCTTGATGAAGTGAGATAGCGTCACTTACATGGCCAGTGAACTGTTCATTCGGCGAGCTAATACCGGGAGCAGAATGGAGGCCAATTACCGCATAGATGCCATGCTTCTTACACCACCCGACAATACGGTCAAGATGCCAGATCCCACCGCGAGGCCAGTATTCGCCTTTCTGGATGATATCTTCATACATCCAGTATCCAACGGGGATACGAACGGCATTGAGACCAAGACTTGCAATCTGCTTGATGTCATCTTCTGTGATCCAAGTCTCCCAGTGCTTCTTGAAAGCGGCGTTGGCCTTGTCTTGGCCGATGCCTTTCACGCATGCCCATTCGTCGTTGTAGGCGCTACAACCCATGTTCTTCCATGATTCTTCAGCCATCCATCGTTCGATGATGAACTGCGAACCGAGATTGACGCCGCGGATTTTATCATCGTTTGGAAGCCATCGCTCAGTGATCCTCTCGCCGCTGGCTTTCGCCGCAGCTGTTTAGGGTCAGTATTTGCAGTTTGCTGGACATTATCTATGCCTTACCTCTGGACTCAGGAGTCCAAGCTTCTACTACGACGAGGAAGAAAGGTAAAGCCAATTTGAGATGCATGATTCAGGAAAAGGGATATCTTTTGAATGGGTTTGAATCTCTCTTTGGCTGACTTGATGAGACTACAAGCATATATTTTACATTGCCTAAGGTCTCGGATATATATGTATGTGATCAAAGTTCGCAAGGATTATACTCCATTCACATACCTGCGCATATGGCCTGATAACAACGGAATACATCCGCTCCATCTCTCCATCTATCGTATCGATCTATCGTGCATATTTCCGCGATGGAGAACCATCATAAACCTGATTTGCCGGGCCGACTGATGGATCGTTTCGTTTTGGCATATGAAACGGACGATCCTCAACCTTGATTTGAACAAATGGGATACTCGTCATTCCACATTCCTCTCGCTTGCTGGTATTGCTGGTTGGCTCGTGCTAGGATTGCAGGATGCAAGCAGATGAAGGACTGCGGCTGAGGGTTGGGGTTTCAGACAAACTCCACTAATCCTGTTCGTCTAATGAGAGCATTCCTCACGGATCACATATCTATCAGTTTGAGGTGGATCCCTTACACACAACCTTTCATTTTGAGACGATGCATCGGATGAGTCGGATTGAAAGTTTAATAAATTGTTACCAGCGGCATATTGAGACCAGCTTTCAGTGCTCAACACTGCTTGTCCTAGGATCTTTTGTTGTTTCGTGGGGTGAGTGGACCAGCATGTTGGCAAAATACGACGCTGCACGTTACCTGTCAGTGGCCCATAGAATAACAAGTTCAAGTCACCATGCGAGGCATTTTTGACGTACAACAGTGTCTGCAACAGGAGAGTCCGCCTTGGCATCGGCGATGCGTATGTATCTCGGTCTATCTTGTAATGTGCTGGGCGAAACTAATCAGATCACGGTAAATAATAATGCCGGGAATTAGACCATGGTCGCCGAAAGAGGCAGGTCTAAAGACCTGAGCCACGTGGGAGGTATAAAGCGGTTATCAAATGGCAGCTGATAATGAACAGGCGAGGCTGCATCAGAAACAGTATCGTATTTAGATATAGTCACGGATGTAAAGGGATGCCAATGACTCGCTCGTACGGATAGAAAGTGTTGAGGACCGTCGTGAAGACTGTCCTGAAGACTG
>JABEER010001820.1:0-16399 GCA_014824405.1 Fusarium sp. NRRL 66896
CCCACCCTCCCTATAAGCCTTTAGAACCAGGCATCACGGACCGCAATCAGCCGCTACCTACGGCCGAGGGCACGCTTCCACCGCCACCGGCGCCGGTCCTGGACCTCCTGGGTAGGCCCCGAGCCCCACCAAACCCGGAGGACGGCCTCCCAGACGGTTGCCACCTGGACGTGGCGGTGGATGAGAGTGCGGCCCCCGGCCTGGGAGACGACACGGCCGGAACGTAAAACCGACCTATTGGAGTCATGTATCGTCAGCCATTGCCATACCTAGTCAAGTGTGCTTAAGGGGAAACTTGAGGGCTCTCATAGCAGTTGTATGAGTATGAGAAGGGGTTTGCGGTGATAGGAGAGATCGTCCTCTCAAACCAAGAGCAAATCTAAGACTGAGGATACTCGGAGATGAAAGTAGGGAAGATTGCATCAATGCCTGGGGAGTGGCGATACTGACATCTTGTTGTTGTTGCTGTTGTTGCTGCTGCTGATGTTGAGCTTGAAGGAGGAAAAACAAGTACTGAGGAGCAACACTGAAGATAACAGCATGTCGCTCTCGTACAATGGGAAGCTATCATCGAGCACACTTCCAAAGACTTATCCATGTGGCAAGGGTGACGGAAAGAACAACTACAGTAAGACTCCAAGCGTTAAGGCACTGACGGCCTTAGTACCTACCCAGAAATGTATCTTAACGGCACTGCGAGCTTGAACAGAATAACATCACACAAGAGTACTTCATCCAAGCCCCTGAACAGATATGTAACTGGCATAACTTTCTGCTGATATTACTGTATTATTGTTATAGATTTCTATTCGAAGACTATCCCTTTTCTTTCTTAAGTATATGTAAATATTAAATATACTTATCATGTAATCGATGCTGGGTCGCTGGACTGGTGGGCTGGCGGTAGATAGCATCAGTCTTGAACACCCTTATGCATGAGATAGTAGACTATAGAAATGTCTATCCATGACTTTTCCTTTCATAAATATACATAACGCAAGTAGAATTAATCTTAAAGCAGGACGAGAAAGGCTGCGGGCAAAGTGTTGGTGAGCCGAGGTGTAAACCGAATAATGATACGAGAGGATAGATCAATACCCCTAAACCGCTGGGCAAGGCTTCGTTCGGTAGTCCTTCAGTCTAGCCAATATTGGGCCAAAATGGGGCATCTGAAACTGAGGCGATGGCAATCTAGAAACTTATACTGTCATGATTTAAATGCATACATCTTCGACCCCTTGTTCCTTTGGACTGTCGTGAGCTTGTTGTGCTCGGTTTCCGAGGTGTACTCATTCCCACTTCCTCCCTATCTATGTTTACTTCCTCGGCATGCGAGATAGTAACTTCATCCAATATGCATGTCCTCTAGCCATGAGACCATCTTTTTCCATGCGCTTAAAGCCACGACAGTCTATTCTCTTCGCATATCTGCCGCAAAGATACTTGATCAACCACAGATTGTAAACCCAAATAGCAAACAGCATCCCCATGAGATGTAATATCCTCCATCAACAGTCTTTTCTCAACGCTGAGCACACGGTCAGCATATTTATCTGCCACCCTCTCCCAGGCTTTGAGCGTCTCAGGCTCCAGCTTCAAATCCCGAGTACCTCGCCAGGATACCACCGCATCCTTTCTGTAGTAGGTGAATGCACAAGCCTCTCTCCTTTCTCCGTGCCATAAAGTCAGTACCTGAAGCTCAGGTATGTTGAGTGCGAATTGCGCGGCGGCTTGCAGAAGCTTGTTGGTCTGACGGGCGTTGGCCTTGGTGATTGCCCGGGCTGTCAATGTGAGTGATTGCAATTGGGGCCATTGCCAATCTGGCTGACAAGCCTTAAAGAAATGACGGGCATCAATCATGAAGGCAACCGAAATATGCTCCAGCTTCTGGCTTCGCGCGGCAAATGCGGCGCCGAGGCCGGGTTTTGGAAGTCTGACTCGTTCTGGATTCAGGTCCGAGAGCAAACCTCGACCAAGAGCAAGCAATTCGAGAAAATTCTCATTGAAATCTTCAAATATGGTAATTTTCTTAATACTTTTCGGGAGACTATTGACCGTATTTATAAATTCTATTGTATATTCTGTCAGCACTGTTAGATCATAAACTTTCATGTCATTACATACCTATATCTGAAACATATTGTTCTATGTTCAAATGTGATTGCCATGGTTCATAGCTGATCTCTTCTAGGTTTGGGAGCTTCGACCAAATGTATGATAAAGTGGGAGGATTGAATTGCTGACGGCACTGTCGGCGTAGAACAAATTTGGTCACGGCATGCACCAGAGGGAGGCCCTCTCGAAAAGTGAGCTCTGACAGTCCAAATGGCCGTCGTATAGCTTCGTCTGGTGGCGCTTCAGTCACACGGCCCATGAACCACCCGTGCTTTGGATCGTGAATAGGATCTGCGCTATGTGGCTGACACTCGAATTTGTCTTCGCCAGGAGCTCCGAAGTAGCTGTTTTTGAACCAGTGTTCGGAGTCGCTTGGGCAGTAAGCATTGAGCTCCAGAGTCAAAGGCTCTCTCCACGTCGTCAGGATAGAGAATAACCTAGTGATGGCTGCGTTAAGGATCTTGGCAATAGAGTATGACAATGTAAGGGACTCTCTCTTTCGGCATGATCGACAAATATATCCGTTGAGCTCTATGTTGAGCCATAGATGCTCAATCTTTCCCCTGTAGTGATCGTTGAGCTGCTCAAGGTGGTCGAGACATGAGGGGTGAAGTCTGAGATGAGCAAAGGTCTTCTTTTCAATGAAGCCTCTCCATTCTGTTGAGACGGAGGCGTACGGTGCGACGTTTTTGTGTGCCGTCAGGGTTTCCAAGATCATACAGCGGATCTCGGCAGGTAAGGAGTGCCAGTTGGCCATTATGTCGGCGTTTTCTGCTCGATAGTGACGTCTGATCAAGGTGATGGATGTCACAAGAGGATGAGTAGTCGAAGAATATTTTATACCCCAGAGAGTTTCGCTTGTTGACTCATTGGGGGCAGCTTAGCTTTAGAAATAACTTTCATGCATGCACACACATTTATAACTATGGTGCCGGATAACGGCTCTGATTGATAGAGTATCACAACAAGGTTTTTATCAGCATTTATGCTGTAGCAATTGGTCAGACATTGTGTTATAATGTCTAATTTGTTAGCTAGATGTGTTATTTGCAGATGAGACCTGTGGCTGAGAGCTTATAATTACCACACAGAACTTGGTTATTGACTCGGTCTCGTAGATATCTTATGAATAAATCAACTACGTGAGAGTTAACAAAGTTCTTTATATTGTTGTTAGTTTTAGCTATTATGTAGTTTCATTTTACGTCCTGTAATTAACTTATAGAGTTGTGGAAATGACTTTGGCTTCGCACGGTTAAGCTTTTGTGCGAATCCTATTTCATCAACTCCTATCGGATACTGAAGGAAATCACAGGAATACACACTTCACTTTTCAAGGAAGGTCAAGTTGGAAAGCAGTGGAAAGATGAATCTGATGTCGATATTGTCTGGCTTTCAATTTAGCTGGAAAAAGAAAAGAAATATCCCTTTGTGACGTGTCCTGCAAAAGCCATTCTACCAGGATACTACGCAGACTCCTAAGAGTCACAATTGCAGTAGTACGAGTCACCTGTCTTTATGTCAGTAACCAGAAATCCATTAAAGATTACTTCCAAGACAATTCTTACCTTCCTGGCTACAAGTCTCCTTGTGTTGCTCATCGGATCCAGCTGCCCCCATTTGCTTGAGGCTCTCAATGCAGTCATCACAGTTGCTGATCTTCATGCAGTAGCCAGCGCAATATTGCTGGTTCCTAGTGGTGCATCCTGTGTAGCATGGAGCACCAGCTCCGCCGGCGGGCTGGCCAGCGCATTCACCGGTGCATAGCTGGTTGTTCCTGGCTACGCAGTCGTTGTAGGAACCTCCCAAGCAGTTGTTGTTCTCGCCCACTTCGCGTGGAGCATTGCACTTCCCGCCCAGGACGGCTGGGGCGAAGGAGGTGAGGAGGAGGGAAAAGAGAGTCTATTGATTGTTAGCTGAGGAGTGGTGGGTATCAAGGGAAAGCTTACCCAGGCTGAGTGCATGTTTATGGATTTGTTTGAGAGTCGTGAGATGTAAAGGATGGTTTGAGAGAAGATGTGATTGTGTTGATTGATGAATCTGGATACTTGGAGGACAAAGGGCGATATTTATAATGATCGGGAGCATCTCGATTTCATTCCATTGTCCAAATACTGATCCACAAGTCCATTCTGTGACATCACGACCAAGGCAACAGTAAGTCTCATCCCATGATATATACGGATAATTTTCAACGGAAGCCAGTTCTCCAGATTATTTCTTAGGTAACGTCAGGTGCGGTTAGTGGATCAAAGCGAGGCTCAGCTAGGAACAAAAAATGGTGACAAGTCGTATCATTCGCTCAGCTCCTTAAATCTGACTGCTGGGTCCCTTGGCCCACGTCATATAACGTGAGATTCTCGCGAGCGGGAGCAAGGTTTTCGATCCGTCCATCGTGATCTACGTTCATACATCGCAAACTACCCCTGGCGGTGTCAGAATACGTCTGACGCGAAAATCCTCTTTCTGGAAAATCAGATCTTCACGGCCAAGTGGAGGCTTTTTGACAATCCTTGGCACTGAGAACAAGCAATGGGTCGATATTGGGTTCCAAAAGTAACTACAGAGGCGGAGACAAACCACTGTAATCAACTCAATGGTTTCTTTGCGATTCCTTGCTGACTCGATTGGAACTTTTGTCTTTTCCACTCTAACAATTAAAATTGATCAAGGAATTAACCTATCCACATCGAACGAGGTCTTTATTCTGTAAGTGCTTATAAGTTCTAATTACCCAAGCTGCCTTCGATGACAATCTCATCTCGGGAAAGATGTTTCTTCCGCCCTTTATAGAAACAGGCGTAAAAGGCACAACCGGCAATGAAACCCGAAACTCCTACGGCGCCATACATCCAGACGAGATATGGGTCCTGAGAGACTGCACCAAGTGCAATGCATATCGCCGCAGCCACGGCAATAGTTAGCCAGAACAGAGCTGAGATGACAGATCGAAGGCTAAGAAGTCATGATTAGCATACGGATCAAGGTAACAGGGATGTGAATGCTTACTTCTTTGGTGCCTGAGTAAAGGCTAGCTCGAGACCTGTGATGATGACAAAGGCTTCAGATAGAGCCACGAGGATAGAGGATGGTGCTTGAATCCACACGTGGATACTGTTTGCTGGTGACTTGTAGATGTAATGCTGAAGAACGCAGGCGTATGCCATTGAGATTGAGGCGAACATGAAACCCATGAAGATGCGGGTTACAGGGTCAAAGTCAATTCTGTACTTTCGCAGGAGGGGATACACAATCACTAAGCTCAAAAGTTAGAAACTACTAGTTAATGAGATGCTGAGAGAGTACTTACAGTCGAGGAAGGGAATGAAGAAGCAAAGAGCGATGGGATCGAGGTTCTGGAGAAGATCATTGGGTGTTCCGTGAAGAGCCATGGTTCCAGCTTGGGAGATGAGATTGTTCCACATCTGGTTCCAGCAGATGAAGTAGAACGGGAAGAACAGGAACATCTAGACACAACTGTAAGTATTCATCTTCATGGTAAAAAATCGGGTAACGAACCTTGCAGCTCTTGAGTCCTCGCTGAACATCTCCAACATACTCGTCAGTGTATCTCTCCTGGTTTGCCAACGGATACTTGTCATTGTGACCTGTTGCTCTAAGGACCGATGGTCGTGCATTGTTGAAGCCCTTCTCCTTGATGGCGATGCTGGTTGTGCGACAGGCGTCGAGAATGGCTGAGCCAACTGGGGGAACGCGGATGTACTTGTTTCGACCGGAGATGAAGACAGCGGCGGATATGAGGATGGCACTATGTGGAAAGGTTAGATTTGGCAGGTGAGACTGGGGCAGAGACATTGGACTCACATTAGAGGTACCAAGTATGCCAGCCAGAACGAATGGTGGGCTTCGACGTTGACTGTGATGAGCGGTGAAAGAGCTCCAATATTGACAACCCAGTAGAACCTGTCGCCGCTTAGCAGGCTAGTCTAAAATCCAGTGCAATTTGCATGCTTACCACATGAAGAGTCTCTGCACCGTGAGCTCCGGGTCAACGATGACCTCCTCTCCTGACTTGAGAGTCTTGAGAACTGGGTGCGAATGCTGATATTGCTCAGCACACATAGGCGTAACATTGGCCTTGATTCCTCCCGTTCCCAATCCAATGGTAATCATGGCAGCGATAAGACCGCCGAGTCCGGCATTGTTGAGGAGGGCTGTAGGTGTTGAGGTCGAGACGAGAATAACAAGACCGATGACATAGATGACGCACGCGCAGCAAATTGCTCGAAACTTGCCGAGATACTGGTCTGGAGATCATCGGTTAGACATAAGCAATGGAATGAGGTTGGATTGGAAACTTGCCGGCGATGATAGCACCAATGACTGTCGAAGCGTAGGCCCAGAACTTGAAGAAGTTGCCGAGGGCCGTAGCGACAGCCTGACCTTTGCCAAGGGCACCCGGAAGATCTGAGCTGGGATCATATGGGTTGCTAAGTGATGTCAGTGACTGTAAAGTTCAATGTGACTGCCTTGACAAACTTGATGTAATTCTGGATAGGGCCAGAGAGACCAAAGTAGGTAAATCGCTCACCGAGCTGCACAGCGTTAGTCAATCCAACTCGTAGAGTTTCACGTGCTCAGGAGTCTTAGGCCATACCTCGACAGCCAAGATCAACAAAGCAATCTTGGGTAACTTATCAGGAACCCTTCTCAAACCTTGCCACTGCGCTTCATGTCCCGCAATGCTCTTAGCATCAGCAGGGTTACTCTCAATCTTCTTCTCCATGTTAAGCTCAGACGCCATATTCAGTCGAGATTGTGAAACAGAAGAGTGAACCAGCTGTTAGGCGATGCTGAGATCTTCATTTCTCGGGACGCAACGCCCCGTATATAAACATCATGAGTTGGAGAAACTTACCCCGGACCGGCAGACCCATTCTGCTGGGAACCCTGCTGAGAGATAACGCGGGGTCATCGCTGTGGGTTCTGATAGGCGGCCTTCGACGGCCTATCTGGCGCTATCTGGAGAGATAGCGTGGTTGATCGGCGTTCCCAACGCCGCCAATCAGGAGTGACGCCGATGTTAGACACGGGCGACGTTGGAGATAAAATAAGATACTCTTTAAGTATGGTATTTTAATGAGATTTATCGATAGATCCTTATCGATTTCTTACTATTCTGTTTGTGTTTCTTGGCCATGTCTTATACTACGACAGCAACTGAAGAGGTAACAGGCTCATTCCCAAGCCTGAAGCGCTTGGAAATACGGCCAGATGAATATCCAGGTCTTGATCCAGAATGGCGAAAACTATGGAATACTCATGGGAGTTCCATGATTCGAGCTGATGAGGTCAGCATCGAGGAATATCGTCTCGGTCCAGCAAAGTACAGTTTCACATATCCAACATGGAAAGGCCCCGAAGTCTTTCACGTTGAGGATAGACAGATCCCAGTGACAACGCCAGAAGGCTCAATCACTGTTAGAGTCTACACCCCAGAAGGACCCGGGCCATTTCCTGTACATCTGAACTTCCATGGTGGAGGATGGGTGCTCGGAGGCCTTCAATCTGAAGCGGCGTGGTGTCGACATATGTGCAACAAGGCGTCCATCAAAGTCATTGACGTTGATTATCGCATGGGTCCTGAGTATAGGTATCCAACTGCTATCTATGATTGCTGGGATGCTGTGAAATGGGTAAGACTCAGCCTCCTCGTCTGAGACACTTTTCTAACTGTATGCAGACCATAAACAACGCAACTGAGCTTAACATCAAGCCCAAAAGCGTCTCATTCGGTGGTCTTTCGGCAGGTGGCCATATGTCTGCTGTTCTGGGCCACTTCGCTCGTGACGAGGGTATCGATATCAAACTGCAACTCATGATTGTCCCGGCCACAGATATGCGCTACTGCAGTTCAAAGATAAAACAGCTAACAGTAGAGAACTGTGCGTATGAAAGCGTGCTGCAGTTAAAAGACGTGCCATGGGGATCTCTTGGGCGGGAACAGTGGTTCTTGAAATATTTCGTTGGCGAGGATGCCGGTAAGCATCATCACGTTATCTCCAAGAGAAGATGGTACTAACGGGGTTCAACAGACGAGCTTGAGGAAAAGTTGAACAACGAGTGGATTCTCACACCAGTCATCGCTCCAAACTTCAATAACCTTCCTCGGGCGCACATTGTCACTGCAGAGTTTGATCTAGAGCGAGATGAGGGGGAGTACTATGGGCAGTTGTTGAAGGACAGAGGTAATGAGGTAACTATGAAGCGATATACTGGCTGTCCTCATGCTTTTGCGCATTACAGCCATCCAGAGAGGGGATTGGCCAAGAGTTTTGAGTTCATTGAGGATACGGCTAAGTTGCTAAGAGATGTACATAATATCAATGTATAGCTTAGGTACTGGCAATTTGGTGCAACAAAACGGTGCTACATATAAATTGCTCTGAACGATAAATGCAGTTATTTCAATGACTACCAGTTACCCTACACCGTGAAGTCCTTGTAGAGAGAAAATGGCGATGATATGGAACCCCCAAATGACTCATTTTGAACTATACCGTTGCTTTTTTCTTACTTTACATTGACTCCGCCAGTCGCCTTTGAGAATAGACGAGTCATCGTACGATTCATATCTCCAGATTCAACAATCTTTCCGTTGCCATGTTTCCCGCGGCCAACTGTACGAACGCCACCAATCATATTCGACGCCGATGGAATTGGACAAGGGTTGCCCGAGACTAGGCGAAATCGGACATGTCCGCGGTTGTCAGTCGGTATCGTGAAAAAGATTGAGCAATTTAGATAAATCTCAAGTGCCCTTCATACAGAAATAAATTCTTCTATCTAATCAGGGATTCCATCGAGAAACAACTATCAATCGCATACCCGAAGATCAAGAATGGCATCTCATAGTATTATCATCGTCGGGCAAGTTGCCTTCTTATACACTCTGATCCTTAACTGACAAGGATTCAAGCGCGGGAATCATCGGCCTCGATGTCGCTCTCGTTCTGTCTCAGCAAGGCTATGGAAAGAACATCACAGTGGTAGCTGAGTACCTCCCTGGTGATACTTCACCGTCATACACCTCCCCATGGTATGCCTCCAAATCCTTCGGGCCATGTTCAGTCTAACAAACCCAGGGCCGGTTGCAACTTTTCTGCCATTTCTGGCACTGATGCCAATGCGATAAAATGGGACCGCCAAGGCTATGCGCACTTGAAGAAGCTTGCCGCAGCAGATTCTGACAAGTCTTTTATCAAGAGGACGCCATCAATTGAGTTTTGGGATGACAATGTACCGCATGACAAGATCAAGGCCATGGCTGATTATCTTCATGATGTGAGTCAATATTAAAAACACAGGCTACGAAAAAGGTTCTAACGGTTTCGAGTTTCGAGCCTTGTCTGCCCGAGAGCTTCCCGCGGGAGTCAAGTTTGGCTGCGCGTTCACAACTTTGACCGTCAACGCGCCCGCTCACTGCTTGTACCTGTACAAAATGCTAAAGGAGGAATATGGCGTGCGATTCATCCGACGAAAGCTTGGGAGCATCTATGAGGCGTATAACAACCCTGCTACGAAAGTTGTCTTCAACTGCACAGGCAACGCAGCAAAGACGCTTGCAGGCGTTCAAGACGAGAAGTGTTATCCAACTCGAGGCCAGGTTCTGCTTGTACGGGCATCGCATGTCAGTACTAACGTCATGCGTCACGGCAAGGACTATGAGACCTATGTGATTCCCAGACCTGGGTCAAATGGAAATGTCATCCTGGGAGGATATATGCAAAAGGGCAACAAGTAAGTCTTTCGGTTCTGCAGCTTAGAAGACAACTGACACAGGGAATAGTGATAGCGCTACGTATTCATCCGAGAGCGAGTCAATCCTCCAAAGGACAACGGAACTGAGCACAGAGCTGCAGCAGAAAGAACCTGAAGTTTTGGCTGCATTTGCGGGCATGCGACCATCCCGCGAAGGTGGCGCAAGGATTGAACGTGATGAGATCCCCGTCAGCGGAGAAAGGCGTGTAATTGTGCATAATTACGGTGCTGGTGGTACAGGCTTTCAAGCTGGCTATGGTATGGCATTGGATGCTGTCAAGAGCATCGAGGATATTCTGCGCACTATTCCAACCAGGCCATTGTTGTAAGGCAGGGTTATATAGATGTGTAACTTCAAGTTTCCTGCTTTGATGCTTCCAATGCAAGTTTCACATGTGGTTCCAATTGGAGAACTTGATCGACACCTCGCCAGAAGATAGCATCCATTCTCAGTAGACCCAGTCGGATGACTACGAAGGCATTGGCTTTGAGACGCATTTGCTTCCGTGTTGCCTGAAGTAGCTTCATGTACGAATGTGCTTCTTCGTAGGTAGTGGACGAGACAAACATGAATAACATGGCGAAGCAAAGTGATGAGAATGTACTTTGGCACCAAGGAGGCCAGTGTTCTGCTGTCTCGTCGCTCTTGAGACTTTTTACGAACTCAAAAAATTGTTCGAGAACTGATTTGAGGCTTTCTCGTGGAGACCATTGATCTGTAGTGTCTGCTGTTGGGAGGTGAGAACTTTGGGCGTGCACGGCAGCGCGCAGTATTAGTAGTTGTGTGTAATAATAGCCAAGCTTGATGGCTATTCCAGGCATCGACCTGTCATTGTTGGGATCTATTAACCTTGTCCCGTCGGGGGTTGTGAGATCCAAAGATTCGCAGAGCTCAAACACGGTCGATCTCATTTCTTCGGGCCTCTGACTGAGACTTGATGATCGAAGAGAACAAAATGGAGGTCAGTTGAATAATTCGTGTCAGGTGGCAGAAGTATACTTACTAAAGGCGATCGAGAGTGGAGGCTAGGGAGGTTGTGAGTGCCGAAAACGCTATGACAGCTACCCATTGCGATGGATCAAGCCCAGAAGCATGCTCGTCATGAGGTGAGAGCTCATCAACAAGCCAGTTTGCGCGATTGATATGAGGTGGCCTTCCCAAAGCAGCTGCTAGCCACTTATCGAGAGCGTAGATAAAAAACGACAGCCTGCGTCTCGCAGCTATTTGAGCCGACGGGATATTCCAAAGAGAGGGATCGAGATGAAGCCCGATGTTTGTAGCTGCTGATACTAGCGTCCCCGCCGTTGTCCAGCGATACGAAGCGTCTGACACGAGTGGGTTTGAAGATGGTCGGGCAACGAGCAGGAATAGAGTTTGAACGGTGGCAATGTTTGGCGAGTGGATGTCGAAAGCAACTGCAGTATTGATAAGATGAGCCAGTTCTTCTGCATCAGGTGAGTCGTAGGCCATATCGATGCAGAGCTGATCGTCGTACATGGCGAATGGGAGGGCGATTGAGTAGATGGCTGCCAGCAGACAAGGTGCACTGGTTACCGGATCCGGAGGGGAGTCACTTGGGAATATGGAATAGTGAGGTGCAATGAACCTTGTATAGAGGCTTATTAATCTTTTGCCCATATTCTGAGAGACAGCCTTCTCAAGCTCCGCTCTTTGTGCCGATATTGGCGTGCCAGAGTGTCCTGCTTCTCTTCGACTTTGAGCAAACAGCGATGGCTGTGAAATGAGAAACTGAACAGGCGGGTTGTTGTTCACTGATTGTATAGCGAGCTGTTTGAACTTGAAGGTACCATGCTCATCTGATTGATATCGCTGGAGCAGATAAGGATCCATGTCTCCACTCAAACCAAGCGTTTCTGGATGCAAGTTCTCGTGTCCATCCAAGAGCGGGTATATCTTGCTGTATGAGCCATCTGCTGATCCAGCCGCAGTTGGTGGAGCATTGTTATCGGGTGTTTGGAACATGAACTGATATTCAGGACCGTCTATGTCGAGATCTTGAAGAAAGTCCATATTGATATCGGGAAAGACACCTGATTCTGCCGGTGAGATCTCATCGTGATTAAATGACGTGATAGGTTCTTCGATAACTCCACTTGATGGTCCATTTGCATCCTCTGCGTCATGATATCCAGGGCTGGTCTCGGTCGTTTGCTGCCTCTTCCGAGGTCGAGCAGCCTCTACAAAGGTGCATTCTCTCCCGTATTGCTGACAGAGACGACATGGAGGTGATGACTCGATACGACAGGCGGTTTTACGAGATCGGCAGAAGTCGCATGGTCTTTGCCGCTTGCTCATGTATTTACGCATCATGAGCCAGTGGAAGAAGGAGGTTGGGATAACGAATTAGAAGTTACTAAAATTAATCCAATTAAGCTCAGAACAGCACGTGATCTATCTCAACCGACCGCTGGGGAGCTAACTCTAACTTAAATTAGTCTCCCGTTACCAGTATAATTGGTAAGAGGCCTATTCCAATCTACACAACCTATACCGCAATATGGCTTAGAAATGCTAAACGAGGCTGTAATTGATGCACGGGGTCAGCAAATCAACGGTGCAGGAACACTTGTCAATAGGACTAGGCTGCTACCCCGCTCCAGGCCATATGTCATACTCAGCCGCTTAACAGCCTTACAACAGCTGAAGCTTATTTGAACATTTTACATCGTTCACCAAGTAGGTTTTCCGTTATCTAGGATCCTCATATGCCTGGAGTCTCTATATCGTTTTCTTTACGATCCATATGCGTCTTATCAACACAAAAACACTACAGCTTCATGAGTTCTTCAACGAAACTGTTCCACCTTACGCGATTTTATCGCACGCGTGGGGTGACCAGGAAGTCACGTTTCATGATTGGCAGAATCTCCAGCAAACAACCTCGAAGAATGGGTACTCTAAGATTCTGAGTGCCTGCCGCCAAGCTTTGGATCTGAAACTTGACTGGCTTTGGGTCGATACAAACTGCATTGATAAGAGCAGCTCAGCAGAACTCACGGAGGCGATAAATTCGATGTTTGCATACTATCAGAGGTCCGAAGTCTGTTTTGCTTATCTAGCTGATGTCCCTACAACCAGTCAAGATAGTGAACTCTTGTTCACTCAGATCCGAGCGAGTCGTTGGTTCACTCGAGGCTGGACACTCCAGGAGTTAATAGCGCCGAAGCATTTAACATTCTATGCCGCGGATTGGTCCGAGATAGGGAAGAAAGGGGGGTCATTGGCGGAGTTAATTGCATCAATTACTAGCATTGATATGATTTATCTTAGTGGACGCGGAAGCATATACCGGGCCTCTGTTGCTCATAGAATGTCATGGCTGGCAAAAAGAACGACTACCCGCACTGAAGATATGGCATATTGCATGCTCGGGATATTCAACATTAACATGCCATTGCTATATGGAGAAGGTAAAAGGGCGTTCTTTCGACTCCAAGAGGAAATTATCAGGACTTGTAACGATCATACTATCTTCTGCTGGGAGTGGACCGATGACGTTCCAAACGACTGGGCAAGTCTTCTTGCGCCGTGGCCGACTGTGTATGAAGGCTCTGGGGAGTTCGAACAACTCAACAGTGACGAGATATCTGTGTTTTCTATGACCAATGCTGGCTTATCCATTCGCCTTCCTGTTATAACAACTTTCGGGGCCTCACACACCACTGTCAGCTCTTGGTTCGTCATGCTACAGGCGGCGCCAGCAAGTACCATTCTCCAGCATCCAGAGGCAGCATGTCTTTCAGTTATGGGCCGTAGGGCAGGCGATTTGCTCTATGTCACACGGTTCTCATACCCTCCTCGGCCCATGACTATATCGAGAACTTGTGTCGAAAGCTTCAAACCAGAGTCTCTTCTCGTCATGAACAGACTTGCACCCGGTAGAGGCTCCAGAAAGATGAAAAGCTCATCAGGCGATAGTGATGAAAATACGGTCACATTCATTCCCATCTTCTGCTCGCCGCATCTGCAGGGCCGATGGGACTTCCACGATTTATACGGGAGCAACATTACGCCACGCTCGCTGTTGGGTACTATCACGTTGACAACTGATGCCGACAATATCGGGGTGGCGGCAGTATTGATGGCAAAAGCCGGCAGGTATCCAGATCCGGATTCCTATATCTTACTGGGGGTCGAGAAGACAGATGATTCTTGTTATGCTACGGCGAAACTTGTGGAAGCGCGACAGGACGGTTTGGCATGGAACCCTGACGGTTTGGAGAAGACTATGACGCAGTGGAGGCAACGAGTCATTGCGGGCAGTTCCACCTTCTCGGGGGCGTATTATAACAAAAGTCTCGGAATGACAATGGTACTGAGGAGATCTACAGATGTCATAAGGAGTACCAGAAATTGTTATTTCTTGTGTTTCTATGAGGGCGACGTTGCGTATAAGATAGCTAGAATGGCACGTGGGAGTTTATAAACAAATACTGGCTAGAATCGTCGCGTTTTCGAGTAAAAGGTGGACGTTAAGTCCGTGATTTGCTTTTTTGCCGCTCAACTTACTCGTGAATAGAGGAGTTGTTAGTTGCCTGCACTAACTAAGGGTCTCAACTTACTCAAAGGATTGTTGATCATATTCCCTGACCCAATCTTCGCAAGGCGACCGCAAGCTTTTCTTAACCGACGAACACAAGCCAAATATTGATATTGTCGTGTCAAACGCCTGAGACTTGCTTTGCATGTAGCTAATAATAAACTCATTCAAGTCGCATGCAGGCATTGCGGGGGGCTACTTGTTGGGCGCTTAATGGTGCCAGTTAAACCAACCATACAGCTGAAAACAGATTATATGAAACAACACCGAGACAAATCTTGGAACTCAAACTTCTCGCTCTCAAAATTTTCTTAAACTTTTTAATTCTAATAGTTTTCTTGTATAGAGGCTCTCTTTCGAGCAATATATCGATCTACGCACTTCGGATATCGCCTCTGGATGTCAAGATGGATCCACTGAGCTACACAGTTGGCTGGATATCCGCTGTCACATCTGAATATGTTGCTGCGCAAGTCTTCCTCGATGAAAGGCACCCAACTCCCAGAAATATATCACCCCGTGATCCCAACCACTACACTCTTGGTAGGATAGGTCATCACAATGTCGTTATTGCTGTTCTTCCCTATAGACAGTACGGCTTGGAGAATGCTACCATTGTGGCGACCCACATGCTTCATAGTTTTCCCAACATCATATTTGGCTTGATGGTGGGATTTGGAGGCGGCGCTCCCAGTCGAAAGCATGATATACGGCTTGGAGATATTGTTGTTGGCACTCCCAATAATGGTCATAGTGGCGTTTTCAACTATGACTTTGGAAAGGCTATTCAGGATTCCGCATTCTTATACACGAGGTCTCTAAAGCCCCCTCCTGCAGACTTGCAAGACGCGGTAAAGGGGTTACGGGAGGAACACAACGGACACCAGCTTGAAAAGTCCATCAACGCGGTTCTCTCCCAGTATCCGAGGCTTCAGGGGAATTACCAACGTCCGGACAGTAGCCAAGATCGTCTCTATCTCTCCCACGCAATTCATCCATCAAATAGCAAGGCCAATTGCACCGAAACTTGTGGGAGCGACCCATCGAGACTAGCGAAGCGAGGCCAAAGATCTAGGAACGTGAACGAGCCTCATATACACTATGGTCTCATTGCTTCCGCTAATACCGTTTGCAAAGACGCCGACCTCCGAAATAAATTTGCAGAGGAACACGATGTACTCTGCTTTGAAATGGAAGCAGCTGGTCTGGTAAATTTCCTCCCTTGTCTAGTAATCCGAGGTATCTGCGACTACTCTGATACTCACAAGAATGACGAGTGGCAAGGATATGCAGCTATGGCAGCTACAGCATACGCCAAAGACCTCCTCAGGCATGTTCCTCCGTCTGAGGCTTTTACGAGACGAAAGATGAGTGCTTGTGGGACGAAATGGTTAAGAGGTCACTACTCGAGTCTCCTCGTGGAGACAGTATTCGTTTTCATGTTGTTCTTACTTGTAGAGACTTTTTTAAGTAATATTGACCTGAAGTGGGAGGTGACCGGAGTCATTCGGTTTCCATCATAGCCCTCGATGGCAATTGATATAGTTGAGGATGTATATTCAGTCGCTTGAAGTAATATTAGAATCTGTTTATGTGACACCAGACAGCAAAACGTTGCACAAAATTCCATTAGCTGCAACATCTCTTGGTGTTGAATGTTGGAGGGTTCACCCTCAACTTCAGGATTAAGGTTCAGGATTAAAGTTTGAAGTCCTAAACTTAGATCGTAGGACTTTCATCTAGGACTTTCAGTCTAACAGTCTAAACCCTGAAAGGAAGGGGGATCCCCGGATTTTCCAACACTCTACCCACCACTCTACCCACTCTACCTGGGTGGGTTAGAGCTCCCTCTACTCTACAATACCCAAGTATGGCTGAGGTGACGAATGGGCCCTGTTCGGTATATCCGGAAAGACTAAACTATCCCATCGGCTGTCATA
>JABEER010001822.1:0-28538 GCA_014824405.1 Fusarium sp. NRRL 66896
GATGCAATAAATTTGAATACCTTTTTATGTACTGGCACCCCCAGTCCAGCCCTTTTTATTGTAGCTGACTTCTAATCCTAGTAAGAAGCTCATAATAGCCAATCAGTATAGCTCAAATAGGCGTACGAGAGATAATATACACACAGACTCAACCTAAAGCAGCTAGCAGTTCGAAAGGATACACGCCCGGTATTCAAACTTATTGCATCCCACTGTATTTACTTAATCTTCTCTATTAAGCGCTAAACATTATACAGCTGTCAAATGTTTGCCAAGCCGCAACACTCACCTTCGCAGACTTACCTCGGCAGTGTTTCAGGAGTCTGTGCGGTTAACATGGTCATAGCTGTTTGGGTCCTGGACTGGGGGCTTCAGGCTGTCCTGAGAAAAATGTTCTGGAACTTTGTTCTGCACGGGGACAAATATGTAGCTATCGTGAGTTGTTAGTCAAGCGGCAAAGCATCGTCAAGATTTTATTTTTTTTGGCGGGATATGCTTGCGAGAGAGCACTACGTGTAAGTCCACAAAACAAATGCAGGGTTCCGTGTTGATGGTAATTTCGTTCGGGTTTTATCTTTATTGATTGTGCTACTAAAGTAAACTCTCCATATAAAAAGACTTTTTTTAAAGTTGTTTACGTGTTTTGTAAGATTATTCATGACACCGGCAGATTCATCTCGTGTTTGTTGAAGGTTTCTACTCCATGGCTAAGCAATGCCTTGTGTTCTTGACGCCACCTGTCTATCTTGCAGAACTGGCGTTTCAATATTCACCGTTATATAAGGTTGTAGCTTGAAACGCGACCGCAATGTTTGAGACTCCCATCATCCAATCCAGTCCTACTGTACCTAAAAGTTCCCCTACCCATTGGAGCGTAAGGTAAAAGCAAGGGTCCTAATCGCTTGGCCCTACGGACGGCTCAAGAGGTGTCCGAATATTTCGACCAGCTCTTGCAACCGGGGTGGTTTCATCCGCGGGCCTAACCCTCGAGGAACAAAGGTTTCGAAACTTGATAGTCTAATGTAACTCAAAAGAAGGCTAAAGCACCGATGCGCTCGAGTCTGTTGCTGTTATCAGGATCTTTGCTCACCGCAAACTCGTATTGCGGGAGACAATTTTGCTTCGGAATGTATTTCCCCGATATCCATATTAAGGCGTGTATATTTCGTTCGCATGGGGAGAGTGCCCCGTGCTCCTCTTTTGTGCTTATTTTATTGTTGACGTGGGACATCAGGCCATCCCAGATTGCAAGCGTGTTTCGAAGCGGGCGGGGATCGGCAATGCAGCTGGAGATGGTGGAGGAATATGAACTCGATGGAGTTTGATGCCGGTGCCGGATCGTCGTGTACAAGTCAGATTTGGTTATCTCGCCGTTGTCTTGATCTGGTAGTTCTGTTGCATTCCTCTTCATCAGAGCTTAATTTCAACATTCGCCACAGGTTAGGGCTCAAAGGATTTCATCCTATTGTGCCGCGTAATCTACCAGAAGTCAATCGTGAGAGGAAGAGAAGTCGGAGATTATAAAAACGTAGTCTTTCTTAGTATCATTTTAGTCAGGGTTTTTATTGTAGGAGTGATAATCTAATCAAACCATAATACAACTAGTCTTCTTTCTGTAGTTGATTTTATTGGGGTTTTTATAGTATTATGATAATGTGCCTAATGAAAAGCGTGAGGAACTTCTCTTATATGCCGGCTGTGAGGACATGTTGCCAGAAGCTTACCCTGGACAATGAAGATGAGTCTGGTATTTCAACAGCCATTGTGCGTGCAGTTGTCTCATACTGTAGCAACTCGAAATGTTAACCTGTAAGACGGGGTTTCCTTTTGTATGATCAATTGAGTTAAGTTTACTTGTTTGTGGAAACACAGCTTGATTTTTTAAGTTGTGGTTGTAAGCCAGCGAAAGCCAACATCATGAGTGTGGTTGAGGAGAGAGGAAAAAAGGGGTCGACAACCGCAGCGGTTAAACAAGCGAAAATACTCAGATCGCGTCTCTACAACATCACAAACATCATATTAGACCATATCCATTCACATTAATTGCCACCCGTACGATAGATCAAAACTCCGAATCCGGATCCGACGAGAAAGGGACTTGAGAGGTACACAGATTCAATGTCACGATCTTAGCTCGAGACGCGACCAGATTGCCGGGTATACCCCATTGTGTACAGTACTTGTCGGGTGGAGAATCGGGGCAGATCCATCATTTCGAGAGATGCGGCTCTTGAGGCCAGCCATCCTGAAATGGCACGTACCGCAAGACAAGGTTACGTAGGCTTGAGAAACGGTGTCAAGACTACATCCAGTACAGACCTGTCATGCCATGTGCGCTTACTTTTTACAACACCTCGTGGTTGTTGGAGATAAAGTATGAATTGATCGCGTGGAGTGGAGATGACACCTTGCCATTCGCCAACAGAACGAAACACGTTGAAACCAACAAACATAGGAACGTGATAGATGATAGATGATGGATGAATGGTTGCAACAGTCAAAAGAGTAGCAGAGGACACGTGAAAGGACCGCTTTATCCTATCAAGGCTATCTCTGTATCACGCAATGCGCAATGACAGCACGTCACGTAGATAGAGGTTGTCAGCACCAAAGCCTCATCAAACAGATTTAATCAGTCACAACAAACGAAATAAATATTGCAAAACACCGGAAACCGTGTAATTAACCACTAACAGGGATTTATTGTCTGATGGGATGATATCGTGAGATTAGACCACTCGGTGAATTATTAGACAAGGAAGACCATTGACAAGGGGGGAAACAGATCATGTCAGATCAAAAAGGTGACGTACACAAAGAGACTAGAGTCATTGAGTGGTTGACAATTACTGATATCAAGGAGAAATCTCTGCCACTCACTTCAACTGATTGAATGCCTGATTCTATGATAAACTTGTACGACGATAACTGAGGCTTGACCAAACGTGGCTTGGCAATTACCGGATCAACCAAGGAAACGAGAGATTTCCATTAGCGGGCGGGGAACGAGAGCACGTACCTCTCAGTACTTGTTTTCGAGATGTTTCCTGCTGAAAGAGATAACCTGGTCGTCATCAGCGCACTGTATATCATGATATGGTTTATGTGGCTAAAGACAGTGTGATTATGAGGTCAAATTATAAGCTATTCGCGCCTCGGAAGCGTCGGTGACCCACTTTTAGCTCAAGCGTCGTAGCTTTCTGTCACGCCTGCCCACCTCTTTTCGCCCATTCCATTCTCCCCTTTCCACCAAAAAAAAGGGTAACCCACGACTACCTTCCCCTCCCCAGGTCCCAGCGACTTCCAAGGTCCTGCCCGAGTTACTTTGCCTTGAGGTACCATCCATCGTTCCTCCCTCCCCCAGACAGACCTATCTACCTACGTCGTTTTACCTGCCGCATCCAATCCACCTCAAACTCGACCTGACGGAAACAGAGTTGAACTGAGGTGAGGTATCTATTGTACATCATCTTACAATCCGTACCTTATCTGCCCAAACTTCATCCTCAATCAACCTAGCTGTGGATCCACTCACAGCATCTGCTAAGGCTGAGTGAGGTATCTATCATTCTGCGATTGCGACCTGCGACAAGCAAGCAACACGACTTGCCTTGACTTGCCTTGACATTCACATTGTGTCGTCACCGTCACAGACAAACAAGACGCGCATTTGCTTGCTCGTTCCCCTGCGGGCCGTTAACTCAACTCAAGTAAGCATTCCATTCTATATTGTGTCCTATCAATCAATATCATCTCCTGGTATTCATTCTCACTCATTGTTGCGTCTTTACTTGTCGGGAATGAATACTTGTCCATGTTTTTGAGTGCGCGTCCTGTATCTTCCGTCGTTGCCGAGTTGAGATGCGGCAACTGAGCATACACTCACTCACTCTATTCACTCATGACTCAATACTTCACTATCATCTGTCGCATCGCATCGCATCTACCTACCCATTGTCTTGTCACGACCACAGTCCTACGTTTCTGTTCGCTATGTACCTCACATCACTCGCGTCTTATCGCAGATACACGTTACGCGTGTGTCCGTCTGTCCTTTGTCTGGCTTGCTTGCATTTTCCTGCCTCGTTATATCCCCAGCCCCAATCAATCTCTTTTCGCTCACAAGCGTCTGCCTCGTCTCCAACCACCCCCAAAAACAACGGGGCACTGCCAATGTATTCAGCATTGCTTCGCCGAGGCGCACGCGAAAAGCAACACAGCTTCTGACCGCGCACACGGTTTAGACACGTAGAGCATCGCGCACATGCGATTCCGTTGAACTCAAACAATTTTCTTTATTTCCACTCTCACCACTTACACGCTGATACTGACCCAACCTTAACCAGCGCACAAAGATTCATTACAAGACAAAAAACCTTGAACATCACGACCAATTAGTACTTGCGTGGAGACTTCAAATACGGCATCCCACCATATCACGTTTCAATTTTTTTTTTTTTACCAACCAGATCCCACGGTTGTGTTTCCTGACGCCCTAAAATCCCCTCCCAGCACAGATCTTCTTGAGTACTTCGCAGACACTCGAGATACCCGTGTGTACCTCTCTTATATCGACGTGGTCCCCTTCACGACATTGTGACTGGTCACTGTCTAACTCTCTTGTCTTTTAACTCAACTTTATTTACGGATCAACTAGTCAGACTTTCGCCCGTGAGTACAAATACTTTCTCTATTGTCACCGTCTGTACTCTTGGTCATCCAAAAAAAGTTCCGCGTTTTGCGCCATCGCGCCTCTGGTGTTAATATGGAGGGAAACACTATGAATCGCAACGCGATGTCGGCCAACAAGATTGACCCAAGGCTGTGGTTACAGGTATGCTGCAAATGTTATGAAGCGACTATTGTCCTAGTTCCTGTCGAATTTCGATATCGACAATAGTTGCGCAGCTCAGTTCAGCTCAGACCCTGGTCGCGTCACCCCCAGCTTGCGCGTGCTTCAGACCCACGTTGGTTGATACACCAGTCAGAGTCATGATATGTCTTGTTGTATCGCAGATGCGCTAGCGTCAGCGTCTCACGACTTTCAACATCATGTTTCCTTGCTTATTGCCGATGCTTCCTCGAATTTGATGGCTAACTGGTACCTCTTAGAACATGCAGCAGTGGCAAGTCGGGCCTGTCCCGGAGTATGTCTACTCCAACTCTCATCAGCCAACCGAGATGCAGTAAGTATACGTTATTTGATGAACCCTTCTTTCTTCGACCCGGTACCACACTATTTGTCGATTGCAAGATGGATTTGACTCCTTTCCTGTTTCGTCAGAGCTTTTCTGGCTTTGTATGGTCCTTTATCGGTGCCTTCGAATTGTGTCTCACGACCCATTTCACCACTGATAGACCTGGTACCATATCATAGCTACGCAAGCAACTTTCCCACATGAAAGTACCCCCAATGCCTGTAGCTTGTGGTTGTGTCAACTGCCGTGCCCATTCATATCGATCATGAAGTCCTACGATTGGGAACCACCCTGCTGACCTGCGTCCCTCAATAGCAATCCTCACCAATACCAGAACGACATGACTCGTCGTCCTGAGAACATGGAATTCCGCTACGGCGCCCCTCAGCCTAATATGGCACCGCAGCAACAACAGCAACCTCAACAGCCTCAACAGCAGCAGCAGCAACAACATCACCCGGCGCCTGTTCAACCTCCCCCCATGAACATTCCTCAGCAACCTCCAAATGGCACTGCACCTCCTCAGCAAGTACCTACTCCTACTCCGGCACCGGCTGGTCGGTCGCGAAAGAGGCCGGCACCTGGTGCCGCTGGACCTCCGGCCACAGCTGCCCCTCCTGCCCCTGTCACTCCATCTCAAGTTCAACCTCCTGTCGCAGCTCCTCCCGCACCACAGGCGGTTCCTCAACAACCACAACAAGTTCAGACAGATGATGCGAACGCAGCACCAGTTGCGCCTCCACCGGCCAAGAAAAGCCGGACTAACACCCCCTGGACACCACAAGAAGAGTTGCGACTGAAGCAAATGCGAGATGCTGGCAACAGCTGGGCAGAGATTGCCAAGGTAAGACCTATGGTGTAACCTGGGTATGATCCATGTGCTGAAAATGACGTGCAGACTTTTCCTACCAGGACAGAAGGATCTGTCAAGAAGCATTGGTATAAGGTATGTTCTACCACAAAATCGACGTGAGGATTTTAAGAAACTGACGGATTTAGGACATGCATTATGCTGAGTTTGCTGAGGACGAGGTAGCCACCATTCGCCCTGTACATTGGACAACAAAGCTGACCTCCCCTTTATCAGAGTCAAGCGTTATTGAACGCCATCAAGGAGTACGAGAACAACAAGTGGAAGTCAATTGGGCAGAAGGTTAACAAACCTGCCAAGGTACGAACCTTAACCCTCGGAACTTGAGAAAGCATGTGAGGTGTTGACATATGACGTAGGCTTGCGAACAGTACGCCAAAGAACACTTTCCAGGTACGTCTCGACTGCTCCGTTTTGACAACGGAGAATGAAGAAGCATTCATTGAAACTGATATCCATAGATTTGTTCCCCAATTCCAAGAGATAGGGCGAGTAACAAGGTGGCTTTGGGGTCTCTTGTAAGTTTCACACTCCTCTGAGACCTGGACAGCCAAGAAGATGATCTTTTACCCAAAATTCCCTACTGCAAAGGGAAAAGACACAAAACACCAAAAACAAAGGGAAAATTAGCAGTGGCGTTCTGCACAATTTCTACGCGGGAAACTGTTTAATGTTTGTTAATTGTGAACTTGCCTTGAGTATTTTATGAGACATGGCGGACAATGCCTCACCGGCTTTGTTACCACTCTTTCGGATCGGATACGGAAAGGATTGGAACTGGGAACTGGCGCGCAAAGGTGGAAAAATTGAAGACGAGGTGCAACGTATGCACCTGTCGAACTGGCCTATAGGAAGAGAGTGTTACAAAGGAAAGGGACTTGTGGTATGGACGCGTCTGTTGGTGTAATGGGGAGAGATGAAGGACGATGTTTGAGGTTGAGGAAGACGAAGCCGTTCCAAGACGGGGCGAGGCGAAGGAAAGGAAGGATGACGGCAGTGTGTGTTGTTTTTTTCCCCTTGTCTTTTTCCTTTTCGATTCTGGTTGCGAAAGGATGGGACTGTTCGATTTTAGGTCTGGTTACTTATACCCCAATGCCTGGAGTTGATTCCTTGCACACAAACATAATGCCCCCCTGAGTGACGCTTGTGAACTGAGCCAATTGCCCGTAATAAAAACAAGATGCATTTGGGCGTCCGATGTACATATGCTGCATAGCGCCGGGTTTACTAAAGCGTGAAGTCACAATTCATATACCATTATCCAGTACCAATTGATTTTGTTGCAAGATGATAATGCGTTCTTGGTTGTCGACTGTCAGCGAGTTGGTGTTTGACAGACCTGCAAGCTTGACCAGGGCCCATGGCGTGTCTCTCCTGTGGTGGGCGCTGGGCTGTCAGCCTGGGCAGCCAAGCTAACAGTTAGGCTACTTGTCGGGTACAATTGGATTGTGGCGGCGGGAGGGGAAGCGTTGTGCGACGGGAGAATGGCGTGTTAGATGCAGATGTGACAACGGCGATGCATGATGGCGTAGAAGGTTTTTGGAAGGTTTTCGAATGTCAATTCATTAACTTTGACATCCATCCATTGCTAGTGTGGTTATTGCATTGAGCTCTGGCGAGAAAGGTAAAATGGGCCGGAATGAAGGGGGCGGTACGTATTATGATGGGCAGGGATGAGTCTATGACCTGAAATCTGGGGTGATATGGATGGATGAATGATATGGACGTTGGTTCACGGAATGCACGGTCTTTGAACTTACGGCTCGTGGTATGATTGAAGTAGATGGAGATGCATTGATGTTGTAAATGGAGTCGAAGGTGAAAGTTTAATATATATAGTAGGTAGCATTTCGGGTTTGAAGATCAAGTCAAACCCAATCGATTTGGCTGAACTTTATTGGCGAACGAGGGTATTTGCGACCACAGTGATACAACAGCCAACAACTTGATTGCTTTAAGGTAAGGAATCAGAGCTAGAGCACTGTTGCCTTGAAGACATATCCTATGGATTAGGTATCAGAGGATTGCATGGCAGCAATTGCTCTTATTACAGCTTATATCTATACGATGATGCTCCTGATGGATCACCAAGACAGTAACATCGCCTCCGTTTAGGTGTATGGAGTTCAGGGGTCAGCCAGGATCAGGCGCGTGATCTTAGACGAACGATCACCAAGTTTGTACAAACTCGAGCTGTTATTGGCCCTTTTCGAAGCTTGGACACTGTTATCTCCAGAGTGGTTTAGTGTGTTAGTGCGTCTAAACGAAAAAGGTCATGTCTCGTGTCTCTCGGCACGAGAGGTCCGCTTTGCCAGTGCGAGAGTGTGTGTGCTGAGGGGGACAGTCTGGTCCAGTCTGTTCGGCCTTCTTCTTTGGGAGATTCGCTTCTTTTCTTTAATCCCTCTTCCCTTCTATCCTTTCCCCAGATTTCGCTGTCTGTCTGTGGTGTTGATAATCCTCTTTTTTCTTTTTCACTGTTTTGCTCATCGTTTGCATTCTTCCTACCCAAGGGAGGACATCGGTGAGACTATCAATCGTTTTCTTCTCGCTATTATCTCTCGCTCAAGTCGCACAATCGAGTCCCGATCGATCGAAAAAGCACACGCAGAATCTACGCGATAATTTCCAAACCAGACACTCGCTTTCTGTGGAGTTGTCCAATATCCTTCCGCTCTCGTTAAGAAGGAAAATCCTGCGTATTCAAGGGAGATTTCTAGAAAAGGGACAATCTTTCGGATCAAGGACGCGCAAACTGTTTTGCGGCCCGCATTCCATCGCCCTTTTTTGCTCGATTCAACTGTCAATCAGCAGCCGAATAAAACGGTCGCTATCCACACCACGCAAATACACCTTTAATCATCGACAACAGCCCAAGTCACTCGCTTGCTGGGTTGTTTCGACTGTCGTTTTTGTCCTACTCGATTCAACAGCAGTCGCTACCTGTTCTCGACACTTCAACGCCTTATCTACTCTTAATATCCCGATCAGATCAGATCAGATCAGATCATACCATAATACCGAACCTTTAATTTGAAGGCGCTCTCGCATCATACGCATCAGTTACATCTGTTTCTACTCGACTATTTCATATTCATAATGTTGCGATCTCTGGTTGTTGCTGCCCTTTTGGGCGCTAGCTCTGTCGCTGCTGTCAAGTGCACGCGCAGCAGCCACTGTCCCGAGGACTCGCCATGCTGCTCCAGTAAGTTCCCTGCACGAAGTTGATAATATTTGATATCTGACATGTATCAGCCTACGGTGAATGCGGTGTTGGTGCGTACTGTCTTGGTGGTTGCGATCCTACAATGTCCTTCTCTCTCGACTCTTGTGTTCCCGCCCCCGTCTGCGAGGATCGCAAGATGAAGATGAACTCCCTCGATTCAATTGTCGATATCGGCAAGTATCTTGGTGACTCTTCAAAGGCCGACTGGGTTGCACAGGGTGAGCCTGTTGTTTTCCAGAACAACGTTCTTCTTACCATGCCCAAGGACAGTGTTGGCACTCTGCTGTCTTCTACTGTCTACATGTGGTATGGTAACGTCAAGGCTCGCTTCAAGACCAGCCGTGGTGCTGGTGTTATTACTGCTTTCATTCTCTTCTCCGACGTCAAGGATGAGATCGATTATGAATTTGTTGGTACGGAGCTCGGCGATGCTCAGACCAATTATTACTTCCAGGGCATCACCAACTGTAAGTCGTCCCAGTGTCACACAACAAGGTAGCCCCTTGTTCGTGACACAGCCATGAATCCTCACGTGATTGTGTGTTGTACCTGACACGGCTGACACTTTGATAGATGAGAATTCCGAAAACATTACGCTGTCTGATACCTTTGCCAACTTTCACGATTACGAAATCCGATGGACCCCTGACAAGATTGAGTGGTGGGTTGATGGCAAGCTTGGCCGAACCCTGCAGAAGAGCGATACCTGGAATGCCACCTCTAAGAACTTTGACTTCCCTCAAACACCCTCTCGCGTGCAGCTATCTCTGTGGCCTGGTGGTAAGGAGGGTAACGCTGAAGGCACTGTAGCATGGGCTGGAGGTCCTATCGACTGGGACGCTCCCGATATTCAGAAGAGCGGTTACTACTTTGCCACCTTCTCCGATGTTGAGATCCAATGCTTCAACGCCAAGTCTGGTCCTGGCTCCAACTCGGGTACTAGCTACTGGTACAAGGATGCTGCTGGCACCAACGACACCATTGTCGACGGTGACAAGAGACACACTATTGCGTCTCTGATGGCCACCGGCGAGGACATGGACAAGGGAAAGAAGGAGGACAAGAAGAAGGATAGCAAGGATGATGACAAGGACGATAAGGATAGCAAGGACAGCAAGGACAAGGATAAGGACGACGACGATGATGATGAACCCGCCACTATTCCTGGCGGCAGCAGCGGCGCGCCTTCCAACGACCACGGAGACGATAGCAGCGATGACAGCAGCTCTGGTTCCGGTTCCGGTTCTAGCAGTGCCCCCAAGGGTAACCCTGACGGCAGCACAGATGACACTGAGCCCGCTGACACCACCAACTGTGAGACCAACAGCTTCAAACAAGACTGCGCCAGCTCTGGCTCTAGCAAGAGCAGCAGCAGCTCAGATGATGGAAAGGGTTCCAGCGCGGGCACACGGAACGGCGCAAGTGCTCTGGCCATCATCATTGCCGGTGGTGCTCTGTTCTGGCTGTAGTCAATGATGATGGCGTTTGATGTCCATCCTGCGACTCCTCCCATTAATCTCTCTTTTTTCTTACCACTATTATCTAGCATCTCACTGCACGTTTCCCGTTTAGCATTTCATGAGGGTCAGCATTGAGATTTTGTATGTAATTTCTTCTCTTTCATGCGTCCATATTCTGTTAGTAGAGGAATAATAATGGTAAATGGTATTGCATGGGCTTCCTTTAAATGAGGTATTTTGATTGCTGTGCATGTGATGGCATGTGAAGAATATTGGGCGGCTTGGTTGTTTAAATATGTGATCATCTGGTCTATGCGCCTTGTTATGGAGATGAATGTATGTTTGGGATTGAGTAGAGAACGGGTCAGACAGACTCCTTCGGACATCCATGTTAAGATGACAGGTCTAAAATCTCACGTAGTAAACGAAGGATTAGTCTAGCGGATTGTAATTGATTCTGACCTGTAGTAAAGTAAACCGAATAAGCATAACTATTAGTCAAAGGGTTGAGGATAGAGACAAACCATGGCCTCAAAGAATGGCCAACCAATTCAGCCCTACTCTGAACATCGAATGGCATCATTTGACCTCAGACTATCGGGTCGGAGAAAAAGGGCCGCAAGGGCTGAGCGTTTGCTTTACCGCTGATCCAATCCCTTCTCATCTTGGCAGTCTCCTATAAACGCGAACCCCCTGCATCTCAGCCTCTAAGCGCTGGAGTCGCCATGTTCTGAGCCAGTTGTTATGGGCGGAGGATCAGTGGTGAAACTCGACAGGTGTGTTTGCTGACTGTGGTATCCGTTTCGTTTCATGTTGCCGTGAACATTCACTGGCTAACAGCCCTACAGCCACTGTAGCACAGCCCCTACAGTACCTTTTTTCTCATTACCCCTGATCAGCAGTTGATCGCTGTTCTTCCAATCACTGAAGCTGCGCCTCCACCGAATGGAATGGGATGTTCGCTTTTTCGCCAGTGAACAAGCTTGACAAGGTTGCTCTTTGAGGGGATTTCTCTTGTTCCAATGACTGTGCATCTGCATGGATCACAGTCCTTTGTAAGAATGGTTCACTACCTGGTCTAGGTCTTTGAGGCTGAGGCTTACACCTGTAGCTATATATTCTCAACCCCCAGCCATTGATCCTTGGACACTCTATTTCTCACAGCCGCAATCCTTTTTGCAAACATCAGCCTCCCTTCATTAAAATTACACACTCGACTATTTTATACTTTTTTCGAATCTTAAAAAGATTGGACTGGTTCCTGTTTCTTTTATAGACTTTTCTGGCTTTTTCACCTTTGATACCCCATTCGATATTGATTGTCGATCGCCATTACAGTATACTACTACTACTTACTACCTTACTGTGTCAGACTCACTACTACGACTTTGAAACGAAACAAAACATTCGACGCTTCACACAACACAATGAAGTACACTATCGCTGGCCTCTTGGCCACTCTCGCTACATCTGCCTCTGCGCTTCCTAACATCGCACGCAGCTCATACCCCACCGCCTCAGCATCTTCATCCACTGCTGCGCGCATCCTCCTCGGCAACTCTGGCCACATCTACGTCGCCGACTTCAGCCCCAAGACAGGCAAGTTCGAGCTCACTCTGAACCAGGAGATCGAGGGCGGTAACTCATGGATGGCCTACTATGACCCCAACCTGCTCTACGCCGTTGACGAGAACTCTGATGAGTTGAGACTCTTCAATCTTGATCTCGAGGCTAATAAGCTTACCCTCAAGACTAAGAAGGCCGGAAGTATCGGCGTTGTTCATCTCGAGTTTAACTCGGATAAGACACGTCTTGTTGGTGCCGCTTATGGAAATGGTACCATTGATGTTTGGAACACTGAGAAGGGCGGTCTGGAGTTCGTCAAGACTCTCAAATCTCCTGGAAAGCTTGGTCCTGATAAGGAGCGCCAGGCTGCTTCTCATCCTCATCAGGCTAACCTTGATCCTTCTGGTCGCTACTTTGCCGTTAACGATCTCGGCACTGACTCTGTTGTCATCATCGACTCTAAGGACGATGCTTACAAGATCGCTAAGAACATTCCCGTCGAGGCTGGCTGCGGTCCTCGTCATGGTGTCTTCTACCCTCGTGGTGGCAAGAAGGCTACTCACTACATCGTCGCCTGTGAGCTGAGCAACCAGGCCCTCGTTTACTCTGTCTCCTACGAAGAGAACACCCTTGCTTTCAAGCACCACCAGTCTATCTCTACCTACGGCAAGGATGCTCCTGCTAAGGACCCTAAGACCGCCGCCGTTGGTGAGATTCTTCTCGCTCCTAACAACAAGGACGTTTACATCTCGAACCGTCTGTCCGGAGACGAGACCGACTCTATCGCTCGCTTCACCATCGCTGAGTGCGGGACTCTCACATATGCTGATACCGTCTCATCCGGTGGTCTTCTTCCCCGTATGATGAGCTTCAGCCGAACTGCTAAGCACGTTTTCGTTGGTAACCAGAACGGTACCAGCGGTCTCGTCGCTCTTCAGCGAGGCTCTGATGGCAAGCTTGCTGAGAAGCCTGTTGCTACTCTTCCTGGCTCTGCGTTTGGCGAGCCTTTGTTCGGACCTCAGTATGTGCAGCAGATCCTCCTGAACTAAGCTCGGAGATGTTCACTGTACTATTATTTTCTTCTTCATGGCGCTTTTGGTGTTTCTTGGGCTTGATAGACCCTTGGAAATCGGGCACGTTTTTAAAAATTCTTATTTATTAGTCAATGAGATAAATTGACATTTGTTCTATACCCTGGTATCAGAAAAAGATAACGCCTGTTATTCGTGATGAAAAGCCTGTTGCACATGTGATACTATACTGTACTGTAATCCGTATACTCATATCCCACTCAATCTGAACTTGAATCACTCGCCATGCCTGCTCCTCCACGCCCTGATGTATCTTCCAGACTCTCTTTGACATGTCGATACTCTTCATCTAGTAGATCTGAATCCGTGCACTTGTGGGCTGTCTCGAAGTCGATGAGAACAGCGTCACCATCTTGTCTGATGAGAAAGTTGTGCTTGTTGATATCGCCGTGTACGATGCCTAGATCATGCAGTTTTTGTAGACTGCGTTGGCATGTGGCGAGATCTTCAGGTTCTGCTGTCCGAGCATTGTGAATCTCTTCGAGTAGGAAGCCGATAACTCGCCCGTTCTCATGAATGTGCCCGAGGAATTCGGGACCAATGCCTTGACCGTGAATCCATTCGTACGAAGTCGTCTCAGCAGCAAAATAAGGAATCTCCCATGGAAACTGCGCAAACTTTGCTAGTACCGGTGTCTTGAAAGTAGGGTGCGATACACGATAGAGCGTTTGGCGCACACGCTCGATCTGGCGGAGCTCAAGATGATCTACCATAACATCATGCCAAACATTTCCAATCCCAGGCAAACTACTTCTTCTCGTCTCGCAGAAGAAAGGCTTCCCTGTGTGTCCGTCCTTTCCGACACGGCCCTCGTTCCAGTCTCCAGGTGGAAATACAGGGAGTTGAGGGAGGAGTTTTGGCTCGTATGTGCGATGTTCCGGGTCTATGAGACCCCCGTCTAGTGTGACGTATCTTACGTGAGCGCCGTCGACGAGGAAGCGATATTCGCTCTTCTCATCTGATTCAGGGTCTGCGAGGACAGCGAGAAGTCTGACGTTGTTGTTATGTTTCATGATAGAGTGATCGATGAGTAACCATAAAGGTGATTACCCTTATGGTTATATGTATAATGTATATTATAGTGATAAACACGCGATATAAGAGGTTGATGATAACACGTGGGGGTTGTAGCAAGCCACTGAACCACGTGTGGAGCTGGTATGTCGAAGATTGATGATTTATAGAGAGAATGAGCTGAGAGGAAGAACGAGTCTTTTTATGATCGAATAGTCTATTGAGGGGCTTAACTTTTACAGGTAATGCAATACGTGCGTGCTGCTTCTCGGCAATCTGGACTGGAACTGAAAGTGAGGAGAGGAGAGGTGGGAATTGCGCTTTGACTCGTATATAGTGCCCCAATACTACCTGTACGGTCAATAATTAAGCGGGGGGTCAGTTTAAACGAGTCTTATGATTCTAGAGTTGATGAGCCGTTGATTTTGGTCATGTTGATCAGCATTGAATACTGTAGAGCATCGTAAATGCATGTATCTATCCGTTGCATCGTGTTGCCAACGAACAGGTGGTCAATACATCTTCAGCCCTCTAAAACTCAGCCCTCTCGGAGTGAACTTGGGTCATTTCCCTCTGTTGATCAACTAACGATAGAGCGGAGACTATGTCCGGAATACAAGGATTAGTGCCGATAGGATTGTAGTCTACTGCTGTAGCTAATAATAAGCGATCTGATAGTATGGTAAACTCTTTGTCAAGTGCTCATGATGATCCGCTCAGCCGAGTCATGGCCCTGTCTGTCGTGTAAGTGAGGCGGTTTCCATCCCCTGAATATTTTCAAGGGGGGCTGACAGGGGTAAGTAAAAACGCTCAACCTTTTGAATATTGTTTACTGGAGAAAAAGAAAGAAATAATGAGTTAATGCAGAATGATATTGGAGGTTATGCTAGTTAGTGTTAGTTGAGCCTCAGAAAAAAGCAAATATGGCCATCATGCGCCATGGTCCTTCTTTGGCTATGGCTTCAGCTCTAGACTATGGGCGTTCATGGGTAGAGTGATGTGATGTCAACACGATCAATATGTACTTCTCCAGGTCTTGGTACGTGCTTGATATCATGTTACATTCTGACATATCCAATCATGTATTCTATAGCGATACAACGTGCATGCATCGTTGAATGGTGTCGTACGATTGGTAACGAGACGTTGATCGAATGCCTCAAATGGCCGATTGATGCGTTGGCATTGAAGCCACGGCAGATGACTTTTGGTTCTTGTTCCTTTATTTATTCTTCGACTTTGTATAGTCATGTACATGTTTCAGCCTTTTGCTGCTAGATCAAGCAAAATCTGTCTAGTATCACAACAAGCAACATATTCACAGCCTCATATCATATAACTCTCTGTCCTCTTTATACATACAAATTTACTTCATTTTATCCATACTACAACTCGCATCACACAACATTCTCACTCCCCCCCGCAAGTCAACCGTAACAGTAGCCATCGCCGCACAAACCTCGCCTCGGAATCCATTGATTGGAACATGAATGCACGTCTTACTCTCACTACAGTCGTCGGGCTGCAGCGCCTATATGCATGCATCCCTCCTTCATGTCGTTCCTCGAGAAACATCTCTCTCACACCATGTTCAATTGCCATATTTCTGCCTGATCCCGTTATCGTAGACGTAAACTTAAATATCTATCCCTTCAGGCCTCATCCTAAGAGATAAGTATCTTGTCCTGCATCATGTTTTGTTGATTTTGGTGTCGTTAGACGCCCCTTTTGCACTTTCATATCAATGTTTTGACTCCATTCTGCTTGAGATCTGTGAGATTGATGTATATCCCTATATCCTCGCCTCATCTGCAGGCTGCTCAACGCCATGGATCCCCAGCCACTCTTCATCCACTCACGAACCCCTTCAGTGATATTGGCCAATATCCCACTCTTATAAGGAGACAATTCTCCGATAACCCAACTACAAATAACAACATCAAGACTGGGCTCATTGTTGGCTTTACCCTTGCTGCGTTCCTGGCTATAGTCATCACCTTTTTGTACTTCTACTACAGATCTGCACGGTTTACTTTTAGGAAGAAGAAACATCGTCGGCATCATCATCATCACCATCATCATAGGAGGCATAAGTCGATGAGCAGTGGAGGCTCGAGGCATTCTGATAGGAGTGCTGCTCCTGCGGATGATGCACCTCCGCCTCCACCTGATAAGCCGGCAGATGGGCAGTAGGGGGAGAAGCCCTGTCTTTTGGTAAGTAATTACTGTCCTCGTACTCCCACATATATGGATTGAGGCTAATACATGCTTAGATTCTTCTATTTCGTGGATGTATTAGTGTTTCGTTCCTTCACTTCGAAGAGCAACAGTGCCAGGGCATGTCCGTGTAATTGGATTCATGTATCGTATCATTTGTATTCCATTAGCCCAAATTATTCGTCTTTGGCATTTCTATAAGCTTCCCTGTTGTCTCTTCCAAGTGTATCATACCTTCTATCCCTCTTCATGTGCTTTGACCTAACAAACAGAAACAACATCCCTATCCCGCCTATGACGACGATGTCCAAACAAGTAAGGGATGTTCAACCCTTCATGTATCTGCGGTGCGTCCATCTCATTCGGTGGGTGAAGTGGATGCCGATGACAGGGATTGGGCATCTGAAATATCGGCTCCGGTCGTCGAGGACCTGAATGATGATGTCGATGTCCGTGGTGAAGCTTATGGTGTCGGCAGTTAGGATGGTGATGGACTCCATGGCGGTGATGTTCATGAGGCTCAAGCTCGATATCTTGAGGGCCATCTTCGACACTTGCATTGACATGTCCTATGATATGATGTCGACGGCGCGACTGACGACGATGGTGTTGTCTCTGGACCCTGTTCGTCTTGAGCCGCCTGAAGATGTTCCAGTTCCATACAAATAAGCCGACCCCGATGATAGTGGCGAGAAGAGTCAAACCGACGACTATCCCTATAATTTCCGGAGCTGTGTCTCGACGATGGAGCTTGTGAAGAGCTCTTGGTAGGATGGGCTTGAAGTCATTGGTATGATTGTAGGCTCGAGTTATCGGCTCTGTATAGTGTGTATCTGTTGTGATATATGGTGCCAGGTGGTTGAGAAGTGTTGGGTCGTGAGTGAGACTGATGGAAGGCATTGCATTATGAATGAAACGAGACTGTCGATGAATATGACACTGATAATGCATTATTGACGGAAAGAAAGACAGCGAGTACCACATCTATATACTCAGAGAATAATCTGGTGTCTCGATTGCAGCGACATATCATGTCCATCATCATGCTTCGCTAGTTGAAACGAACAAATGACTTATTCCTCTCTTCCATATACTACAAACGCAGAACCGTTTCCTTTGTCTATATGCACATGCAAACAAGCGTTCCCCCAAACATCTGCAAGGCACCGATTACTCATGCAGTCTATCAAACTTGAGAATGTTTTTTGTCGTAACACATATAAATTCTAGAAGATTGCCTAACATGCTTGCAAAACCACAATAAAATAACAAACTAATCATCTAATGCCAATCGATATCATCGCATCTCCCTCCTCCGATCCCTCCTTCGTCTTCTCTCTTCCGCTTCGACCTCACCCTCCATAACCCCCCTGATCTGTCCCAACGTACTCCCAATAACATCCTGCAATCTCCCGCCCTTTCTCACAAAGCGATCATAAAACTCGCAGTCCCGATGTTTGGCGCCCCGTGCGTTCAAAGAGATTATAGTGCTCGACATTGCTTCTAACTCTGTCTTGAGTGTCTTGAGATCCAAGTCTCGCTTGTATCGACGTTGACGACGACGGCGGCGGCGCTCTTCTTTGTCTTCGCCGCGACGAGGCTCGTAGGGTTGAGCATAGTAAGTTTCTTCTGGACGGGGAGACTCGTAGTATGGCTCTGCGAAGGTGACGCGGTGACGACGTCTCTTTCGACGTTCCTTATCAGATCCGTATTTATCACCGTCATCTTCAACATCCCTACTCCTCGGTGCTTCTCTGCTCCTCACCTTATCTTTATCTCTTTTTCTCTTCTTATCCTTCTTGCGATCATCATCTCGTCTCGGCTGTTCATTCTTGCCGCCAAGCATACTGAGAACGAACTCAGCTACACCACGGAAATCTTCAGGGTTGATCTGATTTCCGCTTCGTGTACCATCGCGAGTTCGCTTCTCAGATGAAGATTGACCCATGGCTCGTCTGGCGGCCGACTTTGCAGCGGATTTGGCCAAGTTCTTTGCGAATGTCTCCATGAAGCTGGGATCCTCAGGAGGTCGAGAACGTGAAGACTGGTCCTGGCGACCGAAGAACTGTTCGGCAAAGCGGTCCATCGGTGTATCTTCAGGTTCGTCTCTGAGATGGTTCAGAAGAGTCTTTGATATAAAGTAGAGAAGTACAGAGCAAAGATGATGCTCGTCGTCACTATCGTACTCGTCGTCTTGGTCTTTGAAGTTCTCCTTGGATACAGACTTTGTATCGTCTTCAACTTCGCCAACTTGTGTCTCTTCTAGCTCGTCCTCAGACTCTTGCTTGATCTCTGGGTCCTTGTGAGAGATCGAGTCGTGAGCTGCAGCAACGTCGTTGCTCGGTCCCTCGACTACTTCTCCAGACCTTGACGAAGGGTGATCCAGGTTGTAGATATGCTCAAAGAACGCAAGCAAAGAGAGTGAATAATCGAGAGAAAGTGCACATTAACCAGGCAAACGACTTGTGTAGCGGATACGCAGTCGCCTATATATGTATACTCTGTGACACAACACTGCCATAGTGACAGCAGCCACCCGGCGGCTTTCCGACGATTTAAATATGTCAAAGTTGAATATTTCAGTCATCTTGTACCCATGAGGTACCAAGTCAGGTGAGTCGCGTCAGGTTCGTGATGGCTGAGACTGAGGATGATACATTCATAGGCCTCTGGTCACGCGCCTATTGCGGCAATGCAGGAACATGACCGCGCTGAGACATCACCATGACCAAAATTCAGCACCAAATGATCGCCTTGTTCCTCAAAATATAAAGACCTGACTAGGAGAGATGATTAAGTTTCATATATTTTTAAATGCCTAAACTATCGTGATTGACTTCATGTCAGGCTTGTTCATCAGATGCTGGTGTTCTCTGATCTCAACTTCAAACCCAGCCAACCAGACTCCATCAGGCCTTGCCGCGACCTATCTTGTCAAACGGGCTGCCTGCTATTTTCATACCTTCTATACTATTATTCGTATCCCATTTATGTCCCAGACGCCTTGAAAATGCATTCGTGCCACAGCCATCATGTCTAGCACTGAGAAATATGCAGAAACAAACCAAGCAATGCATGCAGCAAATATACACGCTCCTACTAGCTCAACAACTCCTTGATATCTTCGATACGTTGGAGCTTCTTCTCTTCATCACTCATCATGCCCAAAGAGGTTGCACTGTTTCAAATGTTAGCTGCGCTCTGATACTCTCACCATCAGCAAAACTCACATGAACTTCTTCCGCTCCTGGACCTTCAGCATCCGCTCTTCCACACTTTCCTTGACCACGAATCTCTTGACTTGTACTTCCGACTCTTGTCCCATTCTGTGTACTCGGTCGATGGCTTGAGCCTCGACTGCGAAACTCCACCAGGGATCCATCATGAATACTCGGCCAGCGCTCGTCAGATTCAGTCCGACACCACCAGCGCGCAAACTTAGTAACAGGATTGTAAACCCTTTTCTCTCGGTGAACTCGTTAAGTACAGCCGCTCGAGCTTTCTGGGCCATAGATCCATCTAATCGCAGGAACTTGATGTTCGCACGAGTGAGAGCAGGCTCGATAAGGCTAAGAAAAGATGTGAATTGGGAGAACACAACAGACTTCATCTTGGGATGTTCTCGTCTCAGACTCCGCAATTCAGACATTAGTGCAACAACCTTTGCTGAAGAGGCATTGACACCAACTCGTTGCAGGCTGATCTTAGGCTTCTTCGACATCATATCAGGATCGTCGTCGTGCCGAACAACCTCAAACAGATCACGTTTGTTGATCGGCTCACGACAACTGAAACATCGAGGCACTTCGCCCTTGCCAGTCTGATGCTTGATGTAATCAAGCAAACACCTTTTGCACGCAGAGTGCCAGCAGCCAGTCACGGTCTGATCATTCATCGGCTCTTCAAAGCATAGAGGGCATTCATTCTCCGCCTCATCACGGATCTGTTCCAAGGCATGAGCACCGAAGGTCTGGTTAGTCTCCTTCGAAGCTTCATCTGTCTCTGCCGTGAAAGAAGTGATGAGCGACTCAAGGTCCATATCATCTGCAAGTCCAGCAGCGGCATCGGCAGCAGCTCCAGCTTCTTCCTCGTCTGCCACGATATCGCGATTGCGGACGAGGATGGGATGACAGCAAGATTGGCGAAGACGCAGAATCTGTGCAAAGATGGTGGTAAAAGCCTTCATGACAGTACCCGCTTCAACGTTTTGCGAAAACGTTCGTTTCGCCTTGTTGAAGATGTAACTATACACATCTCGTTCCGTTTCCGATAGCTCCACATCAACAATTTCGATTTGCTTAGGTGGTAGTAGCACAAGCGGTTTGCCGTCGGGTGTTTTCATGTCCTTTGTACGTCGGAGTACGAGAGGCTCTAGGACTGTTTGCACAACATCCAAAGCCCGCATAAAGTCTCCTGATTCGAAAGGCACAGTAATGAAAGTTCGCCAGAATGAAAAGTTGTTCCAAGGTTCTACGCCTAGGAATCTGACAAGACTAAACAAGTCTTCTAATTTGTTGACGATAGGAGTTCCCGTGAGAGCCCATCGATGGTAGGCCGAAATTTCGTAGCAAGCCTTTGCAGTCTTCGAAGATCTGTTCTTGATATGGTGTGCTTCATCGATAATGATACGGAAGAACTTTAGCGAGAAGAGGCCGTTGTGAAAGCTCTTGTCCCCGTTTCTGGCAGCTATGCTACTGAATTCGGATAGAACAACTCCATAACTAGTAATCACTAGGTCTGGAGCGTTGGATGCGTTGGAAGCACAACAGAGTGCTTGCAGATTGCTTGACTTCTCGTTGCCGTAGTATAACTCAATCTTCATTGTTCCGTCCTTGGAAGCCTTGACCGCTTCGCTTTGCCATTGCGACAATAGCGACATGGGTGCTACCACCAACGTTGTGCATGGCGCATCAAGAACCGACTCTGAGTTCTTGCCCAGTCTGGTAAGTTGGTTCACGCTAGAGAGCTCAACAGCTGCTTGGCGAGCTTGAAGAGCAATCTCGGATCTGTGTGTGTGCACCAAGCTTAGCATTTGGATAGTCTTGCCGAGACCCATTTCATCGGCAAGAATACCACCCAGACAATGCTGTTCTTGAACTGGGAAGTCAAGGGACAAGTCGCCAGAATATGGGTTGACGTAGAACTTCGGCTGTCCCTCGACCTGAGGTACGTCTTTATCATCGACGTCCTTCAATGGCCAATCGTACTCTTCCCAAAGAGGGTGCATAGATGGTTCCCGATTACTCTTCTCGTCCTTCTCTTTCGCCATCATCCAGTGTAGCGCTTGTTTCTGATATGATCGCAGTGTCATAGCAAAGGTATCTGCTGGCTCCGCTTCAGGGGTGCTAAAATCGAAGGACTGGGCCTTCTTGTAAAGCGCATCGAGCTGATCCTGTTCCAGCTCTTCTCCTTCCTCGGTCTCGGACGACTGGGATGAGCTGGCTTCCTTGCCGTTTCCATTTGTATTTCCATTTGCCTTCTTGGCCTCCTTTTGCTTCTGCTCGTCTTGCTCAGCGGCTTGGAGTAGCCCCTTACGGCCATCTGTCGCAGCAGAGTTCGACATAGTGGGCTGTAAATTGATCTCTTGAAACAGTTTGACCAGGGCGACTTGTCGTAGCCGAAGCGTCTTCTCATCGTTCGTCTCGTTTTGTTCAAAGAAAGCAGCCGATCGGTCGTCAGCGAGTTTGAATGAGCGGCTGAAGAAGGCAGAGTCGATTAATGAGCATCGCAATTGTAGGAAAATCGTGTCGTTTGTTCGAAGCCTCTCAGGGGCGTAGACGACAGTTCCTTCGAACCTGCACACCTTTTCGTCAATCAGAGCTGAGACCCAATTTGCTGTCTCCTTCGCCAGTCGTCCAACTTCTGTGCCGTTTTGAGTGGTGAAGCGCACGATAACATCAACTCGCCTTGCAGCAGCAGCGGCAAATCCTCTTGAAGGTGTGACTGGTCCAGCCTTTCCCCTCCCTCTGACAGATTGGGGTGGCTGTAATTTTTGTCGCTCGATTTTAACGATGTCGCCATGCTTCAATACATTAACTCCGCTTCGTGTAGCCCATCCTTCAACACCAAAAGCTCCTATATATCGTTGTTTCGGCATTCTTTGGCTTGTCTTGACATTTGGTTTGCGCTCGTTAGGGGCGCTTGGCGACCGACTGGAGCTGGCGGTAGAGGCAGGTCTTAAGGGCGCTTTCCATGATGGCTTCTTCATAAACTTTTTGTATGTTCCATCAAAGTACATATTAACCGCTCGTTCGAGATCATTCCCACAGTGGTCTCTTATGGCTGAGAGAACCTCAGTAGAGACCTTGTCACCGACGAAAGCTTCGAATGTCTCTTGGTCAAAGGAGACAGATAACTCCTGTTGGAGCGCAGGTGGCCGCGAAGGAGATGTAACTGGGAGTTCATCGTCGTGTATTTCGTCTAAATTGTCTTTGTACTCGTCTTCCTCGATATTATCTTCATCTTTAAAGAATCGTTTCGGCTGCGGTAGTGGGGACTGGTCATGAGAGACAGGGTCTGAAGAAAGTTCATCTGGGTCTGCAAAAAATCTTCTTCTTTTTGCGGGAGGTTCTGGATCTATATGATCATCTGGGTGCTTTTCTTGGTAAGAAAGTGTCATGACTAAAGACCTTTTCTCATAGAACGTTGAGCCAAAAAATGTTGAAGCCCCAAAAGAGCTCTTTGGGACCAGAGCTGGACTTTCTGGGAGACGCGACAAACCCCTGCAGGCGCGACTGCGCGTGGAAGGATCACCTGATCCCGTGTTTAAGTGGTTCCTTCCATCTCGTCATTTCGTGTTAATTAATGTGGCTGATGCTGTGGCGAGGCAAAGCTCGACGTCATGAAAAATTCACTGAAGACGATTGGAAATCCGACGTCTATGGGTGGCCGTGTCTCAGTCGCAAGACCGTCATGTTCATTATATCAAGATCAATTGCATTGTTATTGAGGTAATAACGGTTATTAAAAGTCAATTGTAACTCAATAATCGTTGAGGACTCACCATACAATGTATCGCCCAAGGCTATTGGGCCAGAGCCTTCGGGGCTTCACCCATGCCCGGACATGTCGTCGAACATATATCACAGATGCCGATGTTGAATCTGCAAGAAGATACTGCTTGACACAGTTACAGTAAGACCATCTGCATCTTTAAGCGACCTAGTCTAACAGTGCTCAGAAATAGCGACTATGATGCTCATCTCATTCGCCGCTTCGTCCCCTCTCCAGTACAAGACACTTACGCTGCTCTCCGTACTCTCAATCTTGAGCTTGTTCGCCTCCCTGAGCTCGTTTCTAACCCTACGATTGGATCCTTTCGAATGAAGTTCTGGCAAGAATCCATTGACAACACTTTCGCGGGTCGTCCCCCTCGCGAACCTATTTGCATTCTCCTTCACAAGAGTCTACGAGATCTAGAGGCCCGTGATGGCAATTCTACCAAGAAATCGATAAAATTCTGGATCTCGAGATTGATAAAAACAAGAGAGAAGCATATGACGAACAAGCCTTTTGCGAATTTGGCGAGCTTGGAGGAGTATGCTGAAAATACATATTCGACTCTTATGTATGCGACATTAGCATCACTTCCACTGAGATCAATGCATGTCGACCATCTCGCAAGTCATATTGGAAAGGCTTGTGGCATTGCTGCGGTTCTGCGTGGCATCCCTGTTCTGGCAGCACCTCCACCTCCAGTAAATACACCTTCTGGCCAGGTTCCAGCTGTACGAGAGCCTGCGCTTCTTCTGCCATTGGATGCTATGGCTGAAGCAGGAGTCAAGGAAGAAGAGGTCTTTAGACAAGGACCCAATGCATCCGGACTTCAAGATGCTGTATTCCAGGTCGCGACACGAGCCAATGACCACCTCATCACGGCACGAGAGATGCTCACGCGACTCAAGGCAGGAGAGGACCCAGGTCATGGGTTCGAGCATCAAGGAGAAGCTGAGCATTTCTATACCGAGGGAAGCGACACATTGAGAGAGATTCGCCAGGGATTTGGAGTTCTTCTTGAAGCTATCCCTTCGGCGCAGTACTTGCAACGTCTAGAGCAAGCAGATTTCAACCCATTCGCTGTCAAAACAGCTGGCTGGAAATTACCTTGGAGTATCTGGCAGGCCTTGTCCAAGGAGCGGATCTAAATGTGTAACATCACCAATTTCGAGATAAATCTCGAGTGTACTTTAGCAAAATAGCCTGTAACATAGAAGGCATCGTGTTTAGAATATCATGAATGACGATGAAATCGAGTATAATGATATCTTGTGATGTTGAAGAGTCAAGCTGCCATGAAATGCCCCACTTGTCATGAGCTCCCGCCAGTCGAAGTGGCTAATCCTCGGAACCCAAAATTCGAGATCCGCCAGAAATTCATCCAGCTTGGGCGACATCGAATTATTCCGCGACAATACCATTCTTATTGTAGATGTCATCACCAAGATGCTCTACGAACTAATTGCAATTGTACGAACTTCCTCTCTCTCTTCACATGCATTAGAGCTAACCGGAATCAGGTCCGACCGGGCAGCCTCTCGGAGGTGAAGGAGTACGTTCCTCACATCGAATCATCAACCAATCTCAACTAACCAACGCAGAATCGCCCAAACCGTCGGCTCCCTCGTCCTCAAGAATGGCGGTGTCGTCCGCGGTCTCGCCAACTGGGGTGTCTTCTCCCTACCGAAGCCTATCTCAGTGCATCAGATGAAGCACACACACGGCCATTACTTCGTCATGCGATACGATGCCGCTTCAAAGGTCCACCAAGACGTACGAAACACATTGCGCCTCGAGCCCCGTATGATTCGCGCCGCCCATGTCAAGCTCGGAGACGGAAAGCTTGAGTCATTAGCTCGATTTGGACCGCCCAAGTGGAAGACGACTGGTAGTGAGGCATAAGGGGAGAGGAAAGATGATTCAAAGATGATATATATGGATGGCAAATGGCTTTGATAGCAACAACGAAGGAGCAGGAAATTATCATGTAGTATACATGAACGAGCCTCAAATAAGGGTGTGGGCGTCAGAGTCCGAGAAAAGACTCGGCCCTAGGCTCAGGCATCACACAATGCCGTGTACAAAAACGACGCTGCCTCTGAAGATAGCAGCCATGGTTGTATGAGATATTATAGAACTTCAAACTCTGCATTCGCTTCATCATGTACTTGTCACGTTCTGAAGGAACCGATGCGTGGATGAATCTCACCAAGGGTTCCAAACACATATCACAGAAACACTGGTAACATGAATGTATTCTATTCTGTTACTGCATGTCTATCATAAATCATCAATTACAACCACACCGATGGTCCGGGTGCTCTTGGTCAACGCCGTCTTTCTAGAAACGCAACCCGCTTCCCAGGTGTCCGGTTGGCGCCTAAACGATGTGCCCTGCCTATATACAGTGGTATGTGGATATCGGGATCGAAGCCGCAGCAGCCCAGGTCTTCTATGGGCTCCGTTTCGTGTTGTGAACCAATGAGTGTGCCGCTTCCCTAGTTGTCAACGTCCATGCCATCGGTCTTACCAATGCCCTGCTCACGACACCAATCCACAAAGTCGTCAATCACACTTGGCCACGCGCCATCCTCGTTCCAAAATGATAGTGACTCATCAGATAAAGACTTGAGAGCGAACTCGAGTGTCATGTTCCACATGTCCTTGTTGACTGAACGAGTCCACTTGGCATTGAGGAAGGACTTCCACAGTTCCAGCCAGTTGTGGTTTGGTGTCTTCCACTCCATTCCAGGAGGTGCAAACAGGATGTCCCAGTAAACGAGTGCAGTCTCAAGGTTCAGTGCTTTCTGGTCGCCATCTCGACCAGCAACAAAGGTATGTCTATAGACCTTTTTGAATAGCGTCGGGTCAGAAGAGAGGGATTTAGTCAGTTTTCGGAGATGGGCGGCATGCTCTTGATGTGTCGTTCCAGCTCTGTATCAAATCAGCAATAAATTCGACAAAGGAAGTCTGGCCATGTATTGGTTTTGGTGCCAATAGCAGGCTGGGGTGATCTCTTACCCAGTCACTTTCCAGCCATCAACGTAACCTCTTCTGGTAATGACGCCCACAGAGGGAGCCTGGAGAAGTTCAAGCGCGATAAGTAGCTCGGCGTTTTCGATGTTGACTTGTAACTTCTCAGTGAGGTACGACATTGTGGAGTCGAGCTCGAGTTTGTCCTTTTCATCGCTAGAGTCTAGTTGAAGATGTAAGCTAAGGAACCTGGCGAATTGAGAGGACCATACACACCCTGCAACTGGGAGAATAGCTTGTCTAGCGATGCCTCCAGAGGCGACGGGCCCTTCAGGTCACCATTGGATGAAAAGAACCTAATCCACGTGTGTTAGTCGATGCCATAGGGTAATCTTAAAATAGTGAAGGGTTCCGAGCAAGGGGCCAGTGTAATGGTCAACAGTAACTATGCGTGCTGCTGTGGCCACCTCAGCCAACACATAACACAACTATTGAACAGACCAAGGTGATATACCGAGATTTCGAGTTCTTTGGTGTTTGTTCAGATCCCGTCTGATGAGACGATCCAGGGGTATCTTTGCCGGCCTCCTTGGTAGAGGACAAGATAGGAACCCCGGTCGTGATGCGCTTCTTGAAACTTTTCCATCCCATTTTCTTAGCTGGCCAGACTGTGCTTGAGTGACTACGATAGGTCACAAAGCGCCGAATGGTCAAGGGCTCTGAAGAATAGTAGGGTTTGAATGTTTTGTAACAACGTAGGAGGCGTCTGCACACGCCCGGTCATGGGTGCCAACTACTTCAAGATTCCCATGGTTTCCGTCTGGGAATTTGATAGAAGCATAAGCAACGCATGTCCTCGAGGTAACGTATTCAAGACCCCTCAATAGCACCAGATCTACAAGTAACCTTGTCTAAGACTATCGGCGTCTTTGTCGGTCATACTCTGCAAATGAGACGGGCAATAGTGGGCCAGGCGACAGTGACGGGATACAATGGGCAAACAATAGCCGGAAGCTGCTCAATATAGACATATCCGTATCCGGATGTAGCAGGGAGCATTGTGCCAGTAGACACAGGCGACGTGTATCATGACAAGCACAAAGAATAGGAAAAAAGCGGCAAGAACTTACGTATCGACAGCTTCGTTGAGCTTGAAACCTGCATTCTTGAGGTACTATTAGAGCGGATGTCAGCAACTCCATACCATGCAATCATGATGATACAACTCCTGGCTAAATAGGCGCCGCTGAAACACAGGCCGATGCATCCATAGCCCAAGCCATGCCGTGTAGAGCATTAGGTTGTCGTGAGGTTTATCCGCGTCAGGGACCAGCTTGGTTCGTGATGATCGACATAAGGAAAGGTGAACACGGATAATACGTACACGGGTAGCCTGTCGCTCTGATTGACCAGTCAGAGCTACGAACTGGGCGATGAGAACCTTCTGCTGGGCAGCAGATGGTGGAGGCATCTTGACGGCGTTGGATTTGTCGCTAGTTGGTAAGATTCTGCAAGGATATCGAAGTCGAGTCGTCAAGCGGGTTATTGGGGTACTCGAGCGTCGGCCGATACGATCGAAATGTTCCACGGAGGATGCTCGGGGTTAGGCTCCCAGTGGTGATCGAACGGTGAAGATGCTTGGTTCGATCTTGGTGAGATGGCGTAGAGTTAGGGTCGGAGGGTGAGGAAGTGTTTATCGGAAGGAGTTCCCCATGTGGAGGTTGCGCCGCTGCGATCGATTTACGTTCGAGGAGGAAGGCGGAAAGTCGTTGTTGGAGATGAAGAAGAAGTGTAGATGGAGGGGTTGAGCTTTCAGTTCGCGACAAGGCTGCGATCTTAGCTGATGGTGGGGTTGAAGTTTAGGTGATGAGTGGGGCTTGGTTGGATGCCTTACGGGGCCCGTAATCCATTTGTATATGATATGGTAGT
>JABEER010001823.1:0-25532 GCA_014824405.1 Fusarium sp. NRRL 66896
ATATAACTTATAGTCTTTAAAAGACTTTATAAGAAAGGTGGCTTATAGTGTTAATAGAATAGATACTAAAAATGAAGACTTTAATAATCTAGGCTAGGAATACTATAGAAATACCAGAATATATTCACTGCAGCTTAGCAGCATTCCTACCTAAATGAGTTAATACCAGATGGTTTAATTTAGCTAGTAATAGAGGTTAGTATTTTAATATTTATATATTATTAGAGTATTAAAAATATTAACTTTAGTAATAGACTATTAAGAGGCCTTTAGCAGAAGAGATAAGTATATTAAAATATAAGCAGTATAATAGATTTATTATTAAATATATAATACTTAATTGTATAAAATAGCTCTAGGCAGAAGATTAGATTAAGTAGAAATACCTAGTAGTACCTATTAATAACTAGGGCTTCTTGCTAAGAAATACTTACTCTTCTTCCTAAATTAGAAAATATATTAAGTCTAGCTATTATATTAGCACTAGCTGCAGCCTCTACTTTAAGGTAATAATATTACCTCTAATTTAATAGCTTAAATATATACTTATCTCTATCTAAGGATTTTATATTTATAGTATTTATTAATAAGAAAGGTATACCTAAATTTGCAATTTAGCTCACCTAAGATATTAAAAATATAGTAAGTATACCTAATAAAAGGTAAGAATTATTACTTAGTACTTAGATTCTTATTCTAACCCCTTTATACCCTAGACCATAGTATGCCTTATATAAAGGAATAAAACATAGGCTGCTTTATTTTAACCCTATGCTTCTATTCTTAGCTAGACTTCTAGCCTATAGAGCTTTCCAGGACTATAAACTATTAACAATCTCCTTGCAATTATGCTGCCGGAAGGTAAGATGTAGGTGATATAATGGCAGGACCATCTTCTTAAGATACTATTCTTTAGAAGTCAGTCAAGACACCATAGTAAAACTGCTAAGGTATATATTACCCTTTTGCCTTATCTGGTAAGGCTTTAAGAAACTTCTTTATAGCTATAATAAGAAATATGTACTTTAGAATATTTTTAAATCTATTAGATTAGATTATAGTAATAATATCTTTTATAGCTTTTATATACCAGGCGTTTATCAGGTTTACCACTTTAAAATAATAAATCTTAGGTATATTATTAATTATAAGGGTAAGATAAAATTTATTAGGTATGCCAGAAAGAATAGGCTTAGTTTCGCTTTATAATAAAAGATTAATAAATGTACACCGCCAGACCATTTGTTTCTCATATATTATTTATCTATTGTTTTCATGACCTTTGATCTATATGATTTAGTCAATCATTTGGAAATTGTGTCATAAGATACTCATTGCTTTTAAACGATTTATTTCACTTCCTGAAAACGGTAATGCCTCCAAGAGCTCGCCAATGTGAATAACAATCACCAGGACCCTATCCTCGACGAAAATCGTGCCTGTCGGCTTATCCGCCAGTGCTCTTATGATATGATTGCTTCTGAAAGGACACCCAGGCTCGAACTTGCATCCTCTTGCGGTTCTCGTGGACTTTCAACATATTTTGGCTACAAATATCCAGACTGTGGTGACCGTGTGCTGGATTTGAAATCGCCTTGCAAAATACCCCATTGTTGCTTATCTGAAGGGCATGGACTACCACACAAGTTTTAGAGAAAAAACTTAGATTTGTAATACCCAATTGCACCATCCGTTGATTTTAGTTGGACATACTAACGAGATTTCAGGATCGAGTAGAAGCGGTATCCTTCTGATAAGTTGGTGCTGAAGGCAGGATTCAATCAGAGAGGGATTCTGAAGGCTTGTTCTAGTTTTGGATTGCTGCTACCAGACTTGGAACTTGAATGACATTGGTTACTTCGCGTATGGCCACGTGTAGTTTGATTCTTGCTGGAAATATACTGGATTTCAACATCTTGGTCAATTGTGTTCCTATTTGATCAAGGACCAATATCGAACCGCTAGGGCGGGAATCGGAGCCTCTCGGGACTATTCTAAGCGCCAAGGTACATGCTTGTCAAAGGATCGACCCGCAAGTTGGCTGTTAACTATCGTGCAGAAGTGCCAATGCGGCGCTTTTGTGACCTACCTGCTTAAGCAGGATATCTTCGAACATGCTGCTTGGTGCGCCTGGCCTGGAAGAAACTTTCTGCGGTAAGAAAGATTTTAAAAAAATCAGTAGGACTTTTTAAATAAGACAAAACGCATGACTACCTCGTATATGCACAAGCGGAGGGCCAGGATGCTTTCGGTAGCCGGGCCGAGCCAGGCGAAGATCATGTCGATAAGAAATACCCATGTAATAACCCAAAGAAGGCGATCGGTTCATAGTCGGAAATTAGACAGAAGATCTAATTCCAATAGCAGCGCAACTAAAATACATTATATTGCGACAAGAACTCTACAAAATATTAAGCGGTGCGTCAAAACCTGCTTGAGAAGGTCGTGACGGGTTTTCAAAGGATTTCCTGAGGATTGGCAGATCCTGGTTTATATCTTTCCTTGGCGCTGATGCCAAGGCGGAATATCCAAACGGAATTCCGTCTGACAATAGATGAGTTCATGCAACGGATATATAAAAGGATCTAGAAGGGTCGAAGGATCGTACTTGCTTTTGTCAATCATCAGATCAGTGGTGGCATCATCCAGGACAGGGGCTGATGCTATCATTTATCTGGTACAAGCAAAAGTATATAAGAGCCAGAAGAAATTTCCAAGACTTCTGCAACATGCCACCCGAAACTCTAACCGGCGAAAAGACACCTACTTCGATATGTTGCGAAACACAGTTCTCGCTCTTCTCATCGCCGCCGAGGCAACTCATGGTCAGGCGGCCTTCACACTGAGAAAGACCTACGACTCCAGCAACTTCCTGGACTCGTTCAACTTCAGAGACGTAAGACGAGTTTCTGAAAAGCAATAAATCAAGCATTAATACTGACACAATGTAGCGTGCCTACTTTGATAGTATTGACCCTGGCTACGAGGGTGACCCGACCGGTGGCTCCGTCAACTACTTAAGCAGGAGCCAAGCAGTGGCCTCTGGCATCGTCAACACCAACAATGGCAAGGTTCATCTTGGTGTAAACTCCGTTGATAAAGCTGCGCTCCTTACGCCCGGTGGATCGAGGCATGGGCGTGGCAGCATTCGTCTTGAGTCGAAGGAATCCTATAGCTCGGGCATTCTCATCGCTGATATTGAGCATATGCCCGGAACTGCATGTGGCGTCTGGCCTGCTTAGTAAGTAACTCTTCAATTGGAGGATGTGATGAAGCGTGCTGAATATATAGCTGGTCTTACAACTTTGACGAGGATCCGGTCGGCGAGATCGATATCATTGAGGGTATTAACGGTAACCAGAACGGCAACTATGTTTCTCTCCACACTTGTGGAGCATGTATCTTCAACCGTCCTGGAGGTGCTGACCCTCGAAATAATTGCAATATCGGCGGCTCTGACACCCGATACTGCACGGACGGTAACAACTAGTCAGTGAAACTCTTCATGTTACAAAACTGCAGCTAACCAGCATAGCTCCGGATGCGGAAACACCATGCCTTCAGGCTCCTACGGCAAGACCTTCAACGCTAATAAGGGAGGCGTTTACGCCACCTGGCTGACAACAGAGGCCGTCAAGGTCTGGTGGTTCCCTCGAAACAACATTCCCGCCGATATCAAGAACGGCAAGCCTGAGCCCAGTACCTGGGGTCAACCAGCTACATCTCAGTTTGTCAATGCGAATGGCAACTGCGATGTTGGAAGGTACTTCAAGAAGCAGACTATTGTAAGATTCCATACGCATGGTTTGATGGATGAAACGTGCTGATAGTTGCAGATTTTTAACACGGCGTTTTGCGGAAGCAACATCGATCAGGGTATCTGGAACCAGGAGTGTAGAGCTTCTACTGGCTATGCCACCTGTGACGATTACGTTACCAACCAGCCTGGTGCTTTCAAGGAGGCGTATTGGACTATTAACTCTCTGAAGCTGTACCAGTGAGATACGGCCTAGCACTTGACGAAGATAAACAATGGATTCATGCTGGTGTTAGATTGGATCTTTCAAGTGTGGTGTCGTATATTACATAGAAAATTGGAGACTTCGGATTCACTTGCGATTGAATACCATAGACACTATCGCATGAAGCATAGATGTCATCCCTATCAGATATATAAATGTTAAATGATAGAGGCTAAGCCTCAATCTCCAATCCAGCTTGACTCCGCAAACGTAAGTATCAAGACGCAGGTTTTCTTCCCCAAAGGAAATGAACAGGGAGATAAAGGTGAATCGAAGGATCCTTGATCTCATTCTTAACCTTCGCCATGAAAACCTGTATTTCCTCCTGCGACCATCCAAGAACGGCCGAGAAGATCTGCGGTGTGTATGATTCAATGGCTTGAGCCTCTTGGATGGACTGATATTTGCCAATTTCCTTGAGCTTCGGGTCTTTGGGCCATGACCCGAGTGGCATCTGTTGGAATGTTAGATATTGGTTGAATGGTAGTTGAGTCTCGTGCATACCTTGCGTATCTCTTCCCGTACGTTCTCAAAGCCAGCAGCTATCAGCTTATCCTTCCACAAAGGAGCACAATCAATTGGTTTGCCAAACTTGGCAGATCCCTCACACAGGGTCTTCAACCATAGCTGGGCATTGACAGCCTTCTCGTCCGTACCATCATCTGATAAAAACGGTGCCGCGACTGCCTGCATTTCGATGTAACCGCCAGGAGCTAGGTGTTGTAAGGCTTGCTGGAAGAACCGGTTGTCATCGCTAATGCAGCCTTCCAGCTCTCGTGCGTGGATGAAGTCAAAGGGCGTGTGATAAAGCCATTCAGCCTCGAAATCGTCTACTTCAAATCGACAATTTGGTGGCGTCCTACGGTTTAGTTAGTCAGCTTCTGACCATAGACACGAGGATAGTTGCCATACCACTGTGGTTGGATAGGGCTAAGGTCAGTCCCGAGGACCTCAGCTGAGGGAAAGTCACTGAAAAGCAAAGTTAGCAAGAATAAAACATGTGAAAGACTTTCTGCCACGTAATAATTGACTCACTCTGCGAAGTCTATCGCCCAGATACCAGTGCCAGTTCCCAGATCTAGAACACGCTGAGGATGGTCACCAATAGGCGCCAAGAATAAAGCACCGTCTAGCATCAGAGAGTAAATGTGATGTACCAGGTCCATTCGCGTTTGCTCTTCTTCATCGTTGGGCTGAGAGAAGTTACATCAGCATTTCAATCTCAATGATACTTAGTCGTCAAAGTTCTGCGTACCACGAAGTAGGCACCTTCACGAAAAGCATGATACCGGCGGCCGTTCTTGGTCGTCTATTAGTAAATCGGATGGTTGGGCCATCAGGTGAACACTACCACGTATCTGTAGTTGAGAATGCTGGAGTTGATTGACGACGTCTGGCTGGCTGACCCCTCCCTTTGCGAAATGACGTTAGTCGGAGCGAGAGCCATTGGTGTTGATAACTCACGACAGATTGTATGTGGAATCATTATCTTGAGTTTCCTCTTCCTAGACTTCGTTAGCACGGTGCTCAACAGAAGTAATCCATGGAAAACACACGTCAACTTCCAAAGGATCTTCTCTTGGCGGAGACTGAGTTTCAGCTACAAGGCCCTGGTTCGGGCTCGGACTCTTGTCATCTGCCATGGTTACGATAAAGTTGAGAGAAATTGCAACGTTTGCGGGGTTTTTTAACCGGGCTTTCGGTCTGCATTTATGGTCCGCTCCATTCATCACATATCACATTGCATGATAACATCCCTGCAAGCAGCAGCCAACCGAGATTGAAACCCAGCCCGCGCTACCGGGTTATTGAACAGATGGCGAATCGCATGTGGATTTAATCAGAGTTCGATATTTAGCCCGTGATCCTTTTGGTCCTTCTTGACCGCCAACCCATTGGAATGGTAACTTGAAGCTGACATCAAATCGGTTTCATTTTTCCTGGACTACTGTGACCTCATTTGAATCTTCCGAATCATCATGTCTCGCCTTCCTGTCAAAAGAATCCTTCTTACCGGTGCAACAGGCTATGTCGGTGGTACCATTCTCGACCACCTCATTAAAGCCCAAGATGAGGTTCTAAAAGGCCTCACCATCGATCTCCTCATCCGAAGTGACGACGCTGCCGCCAAACTTCGCTCGGCTTACGGCGACCGCGTGAATCCCATTCAATGGGCTGGTCTCCATGACGTCGACTCCATCAGAGACATCGCCTCCAATTACGAGCTTATCATCAACACTGGCTCAGGTTTTATTCCAGACGGAGCCGAAGCTTTTGTGAGGGGTCTCGCACGTCGCGTTGAACCAGGTGTTCCCCCGCCTTGGCTATTGCACATTTCAGGTTGTAGCAATTTAGCTGATCGGCCACTTACTCAAAAAGCGTATCCGGATAGAGAATGGAATGATGCGGACGGAAATGCTGTTTACGAGTTTTTGAAGTCTGAAGACGTGCGAGAGCCTTATCCTCAGAGAACCACCGAGGTTCGTGTCTTGACAACAGCTGAAGAGACTGGTGTGCAAGCTGTCAGCCTCAATACGCCAGTGATCTTTGGGGCTGGTAAAGGACTTTTCAACCAACAGGGCATCATTATACCAATCATAATGCGCTACGTTATTCAGCACGGACATGGGTTCAAGTTGAATGAGACTGCGAACTGGGACTGGGTTCATGTTGAGGATCTTGCTGACGCCTTTGTGCTTCTCACTCGAATTATTCTGGAGCGGGAAGACCGTGGAGTAGGCCACGTTCCAACTGGGAAGAATGGCATTCTTTTTCCAGCTGTTGGGAGGGCTTTCCAGACCGAGATCATGCAAAAGTGTCTTGATGCCGCGTTCGATGAAGGAATCTTACCTCGTGAAGATACGCCTCCGTCAAAGGAGATTCGGGACGTTACTTTACAAGAGCTGGCGGATGAGATCACAGCTGGCCTTATTGATATGGCAGAACGCGGATGGGCGGGTACAAAGTCGATGAAAGGTACTGAGTTGAAACGACTGGTTGGTTGGAATCCTAGTCGTTTGGAAGATGCTTGGAAACAGGATTTTAAGGATGAGTTTGAGGCATTGAAGACTGGGAAGAGGCCATGGACACTGGAAAGCTGTATTGGTAAGGCTGGATAGATCAACGAAGTACTACATTGGCGTGCTTGAGATCAGCTACCCGGTTCTACTGGATATGACATGAGTTGGTTAGTATGATCCAACTCGTCTTATTCCTATAACCTAACACAGCATCTTCTAGCCCATAAGTCTCCTCGCGTACTAGTGAAATAAATTTTTCTTTCTCGAAAGAAATTACAAATGTTTCAGGCCCCCGGATGAGTGTTGTCCAGCTACTGAAGGCCAAGATTGACCATGGAACCACAGGGACCATTGACGAATACAGAATCAGCAGGGGTGTTGGGGTAACTATAGTATGAAGCCCATGACTTCTGGCCAGCAGGGCAGACATTCGAGGGCGAGCTGGCTATGTAGTTGTAGCAGGTCATGCTCCCGTCCGCTTGGCTCAAAAGACAGCCGGGGTTTTTCATACATTCCACAAAGCAGTTGTAAACCCCCGAGGGTGTTCGCGTCGGTGTATGTGTTAGGTAGATACGCCACATTTCCGTTGATGGTTAGAATAACGCCATTGCCGCCGTTCGACTTTGAAAGCAGGGCTTTAGGTCCGCAGGCTTCGTAGTAGGGGGCGACAGCGGGGATAATGGTCTCGACGGTCACTACATTTTATCGATTAGTGGTCATCCTTCCAGGACCGAATGATACCAACTCACCTAGCTCTGTAGTAACACTTCCTGATGTAATGGTAGACCAGACTGTAGTTGCCGGCGAGGTAGTCGTGGTGCTGTACTTTGTTACCTTGCCAGGGAACTTTGTTTCAACGATAGTCGTAGTTGATGTGATGACCTTGACTTTTGTCTGGGCTGGTAGTGTCTTGTGAGGGCCGTGAACAGTGGTATTAATTGTCTTGATAATCGTCGAGAGAACTCTCTTGGTACGGTCGACTCGCTGGACATATTTAGAGTCGGCTTTGGGATTGATAGGAGCAGCAGGAAGTTCTTTGGCAGCTGTCTTGGCAATATAATCGGGCGCGCCGAGAAGCTGGGTAAATCCACTGGGTGCTGAGACAGTGCTGGTGGTGTACTTGGTCGTAATCGTGGATGATACTGATGTAGAGATCGTTGTCGTCACAGTGGTAGATCTAACAGTTTGCCAATCTATTAAAAGTCAGCACAACACGGCCTCACTCGTTAAGTCAACTTCTTGCCAGTGACTGTCTTGGTGACAGTCTTGACATCAGGAGGAGCTATTGTGGTTGTAGTCGTCTTGGCAGTCTCTGTCCGAGTCGTGGTGCGAGGTCGAGGGACAAAAATAACGTTGACTTCTCGGACAATCCTTTTGATGACTGTAACTTGGTTGATAACCGTAGTGGTGGCTGGTGGAATTTTGTTAGCTGGGATGCTGACAGTACCAAGCCTAGTAGTACAGACAACCTCGGTAGTGATTGCAAGAGCCTCACTACTCAGGGCGAGGAGAGCCAGAAGAGTGGATTTTAGGGCCATCATTCTGAATGAAAAAGATTGACACTCCCACAATGAGTATTTTTTCGAGGCAGGAAGGCAAGAGGAGTTATATACCTCCTCAGAAGTGGCATAACTCTGCGCAGTGGTTGATTAGGCTGTTAGTCGAGTTAAGAATCAAGAGAGCATTAAAATATCTACAGAAAAGCATGGGTATTTTCAATAGTTTAAGAGACTATTAACAGTTATTGCCGAAAGGGACAAGCTGAGTTAATAGCGTAGCGAGACCCCAGTCCCTGAAATATGATATGGGTCAGCGCTGACTTCTTTCTCAAGCTTTTAATCGTATGATAATTTGGGAGGCGACTTCTTGTACGCAGTAGATTGGTCAAAAGTATGGCATTGGAGTCTAGGCCTTCAGGGGCCTGTAAGCGAGCTCTTCAGGTTGAATAAAAGCAAATAGAGAAATCGATTAGAAAAGCAGCAGAGGAGAATAAGCAACCATTTGTCCTGGCCAATGAACAAACCTCCGACCTCAGTAGAAACGAGGTGTTGACTACTTACATCCGTGGCGTTGATGTGGCGGTCTACAGCCGTTAAGCATACCGGACGGTAATTCTTATAACAATAGTATAGATATATGTTTCAGAAGGATTCATTCGAATATTATGAAAGCTGGGTAAGTACCTCTCTTTGGTGGTACTAAGCACACGCATCGCCGTGTCCATCACAGCATATTACCGCTGCTGAACAGCAGGAGTTACAGGATTATAAAACTGCGGCTTTCCATACCCCTTCTCCCGCTTATACGCCAGCCCGCATCTGATTCCATTGAAAGCAATATAACTTTCCACCGGGGAGCTCTCAAATCGATGTCTCTTGAATTCTTGAAGGCCAATCTTCACCCCTCTGTCAGCCCAAGAGAGCGGGGACCCTAGACCGAGCTCGCAGCCCAACTTGGCTGAAGCGACGAAACTAGTTGTTGCAAAATAGAGAATTCGGTCTTGTATCTCAATTGGGAGACTGTGGATTGCTGTTTTTTGTGGCCTCTGTCTTGAGAAGTTGGCCGCCCATATAAGCATGTCGATAGCAGTATCGCACGCAGAAGTGCCACCGAAGAGCTTTTTGGGTTTCGTCCATTCCAGACCACTCCTTAAAGCTCTACAAAGGACTACTTGCCGAACCGTCAAGATCGTATATATTACTTCCTTAGATCTCAGCTGGCCTTTCGCATGTTCTCGTACAGTTTCAAGCCCTCTGAAACATCCTGTGACAGGACAAACCAAGATGATCGCGATGCCGTCGGAACGAGTGCTTCTTCAGGTGTTCCCCAACATGGCAGATCCCGAACCGGAACATATGGCCCGCCAGAAGAGATATGTTCAAAGCCTGTACGCTCGTATAGCATGAACTCCATTTTAGAGATCCATGTAATGGCATATGCCATTTTCATGAACATGTTAGGGCCCATCTGACGTCGGATAATGTGACGCCATGTGTAAGTAAAGTCGCGGAGTATTTGCCCGAGAAATTTATTTTCTCTTGGAAGAGGATCAAGTTTAGGTTCCCAATAGGGCCCTGGCAGAGTTTGGTCGTGTGGTGCCTTGGGTGCACTCACAGGCTCAAAATCATCGAGAGTCAGTAATCGTTCGCGAGCAAGCTTGAGAGGTACCGAGGACAGTTCATCGTTCTTGTTCAGGAGCAAGACATCTTTCTCGAGGTCGAACGTCCAAACACTTTCGAATGCAGTGCCGCGACGGTCGCCATAAGGATTCACAAAGTCATACACGTTCTCCCATAATAATTCTATGCCCTCTTCTAGGGACATAAAAAGAGACTCTATGTTGAGTTATCAGTCTCAGATAAGTATGAATTTAGTGCTTTAGTATATACCAGGACATGTCTCTGCATTCGCGAGGATGCGGAAGAATAACTCAAGGTAAGCTGCATCTCCGAGTGACTTCAATGAATAGGCGCGACGAATGAAGCTTCCTGCGATACAGTGTTGGTGATCTAGATTGACAATGAAGTCTAATACTAACCTGGCGCGATGTAAAACATGACAGACGGAGGCGCCATCGTGTTGTGTTGGTTGGCGCTTGGATGTTGGACAAGAAAGAGATGTTGTGGATTAGGCACCTGCCTGGGAGATTGAACTGTCACGTGAATCTCGAGCTAGTTCGTTTCGGTTATGTTTTGTTACTTGGTATCTTGATGAGATGAACAAAACAGCTACTAAATCCATCTTCATAAAAGCTGCATTATTAGCGGGTAGATGACATTCCATCAGATATGCTTACTTTGCGCCCTAGGCACAGATGCTAAGAAGGATATGAGATTTGACCGTTTGGTTCACAAGCGCTTGCAAGAACGTGGATTTATGAAAGAGGAGATCAGACTAGTACACATTCTCAAAGTATAGCTCTACCAGTTCGTTTACCAGGGATGGTGCGATCCCATGATAGAAGTTTTGGTTTGATGCATCTGGGGTAGACTGTGTAGGAGCTAGCGGGACCAATGGCCCTGAGTGAAATGAAGCCGAAGACTCAATTATAGTCTTAGACTTTGCTATTCGCTGGGGTGCTCGAATCTGCGATCGACTGTTATCATAGCGACATGTATTTTTCAGTCTGACGCATCTTCCGCAGCTTGGCCTCTCGCCCAGGCAACGGATCTTTAGGGTCCAGAATCAGCTAAAGTCACTTGGATCTTTCATGGAACGGACTGCAGCCCACCTTTTGCCTTTTACAGATATCGCAAGCCTTGCTGGGACGCCTAGGAGCGTTCGTCATGAAGATCTGGTATAGTTAATACCGTACAACGTACTAAGTAAGCAGAGGTGACCATGTAAGTAGCCAAGTGAGGTGACGTCATGGCAAGGATTCGCAAAGGAAAAATGTATTTCCCGAGCCTCATTACAGTGATAGCAGTATCCGTAAGCTGCACGAAGTTCAAGACGCAACCCGATTCTCTAGACACAGGTCCTGATTACACCGCCAATTCCACATCAGTTCGTGGGGCTGGCGCATTGGAAAAAAACCTCATGACAAAAACGCAATGATGCGAATATTATCATTGCTACTATGACGCGTTGCGTCTGCTCATGTCTGCCTTGTCATGGGTTACACAGACAAGAGGCCTGCGATAGTGGATATAGAGAGATAGAAATTCAGCCAATTGCTGCAACGAGACAACAACACTAACCAGCTTCCCCTGTATTTCTCTTCCACGGAGTGAAACATATATGCAGCCACATAGCATTGGCTGGGATTATTCAGCTTTTTTAGTGGTTGAAATCGCACTGAGTGCGAAATTCATGGATGCGATTTTGAAGAAGGGAAAAATTTTCCATTGCGATGGCCTGCATCGCTCAGAATTGAAGGGATGCAATTGGCAAAGTGTAAAATGTGTTGCGTCAGAAAAATCACACAATGCGTTGTGAGCGACTCGGAAGCGCATACAAGGCGATTATCATGTCGCACCCCTGGTATGGTGGCCTTAGAAGCTCTATAATTCCCCGACGCGGGAACGCCCGGTTCTGCAGGCAGGAAATGTTTATCTCCATCGTTTTTGCTGTTTTACTCGGCTCTGTATGTCTACCTCTATCAAACCACCTCATGCAACTACTCAAAATGGACGACCTCACCGGGTTGCAGCTTATAGCCCAAGGAACTTCGTGGACTGACCGAGCACTAGACATCATTACTATACACGGATTGCAGGGCTACGATACCTGGGAGTATCCTACACACGGACTCGGGGACAGCAGTAAGACTGTTTTCTGGGTACGGGACTTCTTACCCAAGGATCTCCCTTCAGCGAGGATCTTCACCTACCATTATCTCTCTACTGCCTTTTGCGACGGTCAGGGCATCACTCAAGCCGCGGATAAACTTCTCAACAAGCTAAAGAATCTACAGGCAGATAATATCGAGGTGCGTCTCACATCGCATTATAGAGCAGATCCATTCCCGTCTCTTCCAGTTCCGCAGTATCGAAAATCGGAAAGGTTTGTAAATGGACTAACATTCCATTATCAGAGATCTCGGCCATTAGTCTTTATTTGCCATAGTGTTGGTGGTCTAATTCTCCAATGCGCCCTCAATAAAGCATTTGATAACAAAGGCGATACGGCACTCAACGAGATTATCACAGCAACACAGGGAATCATCTTCTTGGGGACGCCGCATCCAACTTCAGAACTAGATATCAGCGTCTCAAGAATCGCCGCAGCCAGTGAGACAACTAGGTCCATTATGGTTGACACTCAATTTATGGCACAGGTACTTGTCAGGTTCGCGAGCTTATCTCAGTATAATCCGCCGTGGAAAGTCGTTCATTGCTACGAAGAGTTGCCACTACCAGGTACTGCTTTTCGGGTGAGTTATTCCTTGGTATTGACTATTGGAAACAAACACAAATAACTGAATCTTTGGCGAATAGGCGGTCGACCCAAGCCAGGAAGAATCGTGGGCGTTGCCCCAATTATCGCTGTACAGTCATCATCTTGTAAGCAGTGTGAATCTATTTTTCTTTCTTTACCTCTATCTAATAAATTGACAGGATTTGTGTCGTTTCAGAAGCCAGGACGATGTCTCCTACATCAAGGTTCTGCAATCATTGAGAAACATCACTTCTGGGCTCGGCCGCTCTGTCGGAGATAAAATCGAAGTACAGACAACTCTGTCATCTGTTGAGCATGGTAAAAACCCTCTCATCTCTATTACATAATTCCGTTGACAGGATATAGAGGTTCTTGAAAGTCTGGAAACTGAAGACACATCGGCCAACATCCGAGACGCCTCTCCAGGAACATGCGACTGGATACTGAAACATAACACTTATAAGTCTTGGTTGGCCAAGCCCTCCCAGCCTCTATGGATCACTGGTAAGGCGGGAACTGGTAAAAGCACCCTGATGAAACACATCATAGAGGCTTGTCGTCTGGAGCACACATCAAGCCAGGCTGTGGTATCCTATTTCTTCTCTGCTGGCGCCGCAAACCACTCTGTGGCGAGCCTTTTAAGCTCGCTCTTGCATCAACTTTTAAAGACGACTCCGAGTACGCGATCCTTCGAAATATTTTCCAAATTTCATCACAGAAGGGAGCATGAGATCTCCGACAGCGAAAGGGATATCGATATCCTGATGGAAAGCTTGCTTTTGTTGGCCGACAAATCGACGGCACAAGGTGATTCCATTTTCTTCATTATAGACGCTTTGGACGAGTGTGCCGATCCCGGTAAGCTTGTTACTCTCCTCTGGCGTCTTAATGATCTCAATCCCAGTCGGAAACTACGGATATGTATATCCTCTCGACCGAGCAGCTTCTCCGTGCCAGGCGCGGAAATCCGTTTAGAGGATAATAACTCCCTCGACATACAGCGATATCTTGGCGAAAGCCTTCTAGCCTTGGAAAATTATCTACCCCCGACCTCGGATGTCAAAAAGACAACTCAAGCTTTGGCGGAGAAGGCCAAAGGGATGTTTCTTTGGGCTTCGTTGAACATATCACAGCTGCGCTGCGATGGTCACCTCAAGACACCCAAGTCCGAACAGCACTCTACGTCCTGGCTTCCAGCAACCCTCGATGCGGCATACGAGACGATTATACAGCAGCTATGGAGCCGGCATGATGAAAGCCGCCGAGAGATGGCACGGGATGCATTCACCCTCGTACTATGCGCTCAGCGGCCACTTTCGATACTCGAGCTCCGCAGTGCCCTGGCCGCGATGCATTATGATCCTGATCTTCTATCTCCACTAACCAAGAGTGAAGTAAATGAGTGGGGTATGTGGAACAAAATGAACAAGATACAGGACAAAGCTTCGCTAGACATGAGTACTCAGCTGATGCTTCTATGTGGCGGCCTTCTTGAGGTAGCACCGCGGCAGGCCAAGTTCGCAAACGATACGACATGTACAGAATCGACCGTGCATTTCATCCACCAAACCGTGAGAGACTATCTCCAGGAAAGGGGGTCCTGCGTCCTTGAGGGCGACAATCGCACTTCCAAATTATCTTTCCCAGAACTCAAACTCACTGACTTGCAAGCCTGCAATGCCCAGTACCACTTCCGAGTTGCTTGGATATGCCTCCTGTATGTTGATCTCATATACATGCGCTCTAACCTCCTGAATACCGAGACTGCAATCACTTCAGCCCTTTTTCTAGAGTATTCCCTATCGTTTGGCATGGCACACCTTAGCTTGGCCGAAAGAGCCGGGGTAAACCCCATGAAGAAGGAGATGTGCCACCTTTCTCAGTTTCAAAAGGGGTTCGTCGACCAGTGGTCTTTGCTACACAGCCAAATATTCAAGGATCAGAAACTCTTTGAGCCGCACAAGACTAAGGCAGTACATATCATGTCATACTATGGCTTACCGTGGTATGACACAGGCCTCTGGGGAGCGAGGCTTGCAGAGATAAATGAGGAGGATCATTATGGGCGTACTCCTCTCTCACTGGCCGCGGCTATGGGTCATCATCATATCTGTGAGATCTTGCTTGACAATGGTGCCGACATGGGTCATCGAGATTATGTCTATGGACAAACTCCATTGAGTCATGCCGCAGCCTATGGCCATAGGGAAGTCGTCGAGCTTCTACTCAGCGAAGGGTCTGACTACGACGACAGCGGCAGTGGAGTTACTCCACTGTGGTTAGCAATTCGCGGTGGTCATCTAGACATCGCGGAGCTTCTCCTACAGGCTGGCGCAAATCCTAACGCCTCTAGCATCCATACTGGTGAAGCATGCCTGTCCCATGCTGCCTCTCTTGGATACATCAGAGCCGCCTATCTACTTCTAGACCGAGGCGCCGAAGTCGATACACGAGACAAGAATGGATGGACTCCGCTTCATCACGCCGTCAGCCGAGGCCGAAAGAAGACAATCGAGTTGTTGCTGGGGCTTCTCAAGTCACAAGAACTCTTTAAACTCAAGGACAACCTCTCTAAAGACAAGGGCAAGGGCTCTTGGATCAATACCGTCTTGACAGCTATCGTTATTTTGGCATGTTACCAACGTGGTGGCGAGTGGCAGACGCCCCCGGTCGGCAACCAGAACAGCCAGGCGCTGAACACATGCTCTGATGGTCAACTGCTTACAAACCGGGGCACCAATCGACAAAAACACAAGTTGAGTGCAGGAAAGGATGAGGATGACAACGAAGAAAACATCAGAGGTAATTCGGAGAAAAGACCTCGTCGCTCAGAGCCAAACGGGGACCGTTTCGCCTGTCCGTATCATAAGAAGAACCGGGCGAGGTTTACAAGCGGACCCTGCAATGGAAAGGGATTTGAGAATATTGACCGCCTAAAGTAAGTCCATCTCTGAATGTTTCACTGCAGGACCCGAGAAACATTAGCTCGGAAGCTCGTAAGTCGAGAGTCTAACTAACAGGTGTATAGATCGCATCTGAAGTTCATCCATGATCTTTCTATCGATTGGCGGCGATGTCACGCCTGTAAAAAGCGATTCCTCCGCGAAGAGCTGGATGGGCATAGCCCATGTGAAAGAAAAGACCTAGGAGATGATTATGAGGATGGATATGATTTGGACCAGGCTCAAGACCTGAAATCAGACAGAACCAGGCCCAGCAAGAACCCTCCTGAAAGTTGCTGGAAAGCAATATTCAGAGTGCTGTTTCCCGACTGGCCCGCGAACCTGGATACCCCAAATCCATGTGAGTCTACAGCTTGTCGCATAAGATTCGAATATTTGAAAGCGATTACTAACTTACAGGGCACCCCAGACCAAGCGAATGCTGTCTCGACGTATTGTGCAGATGCCATTCAACAACACCGCAACAGAGTGATGAACCGAAACACAATCTCTCAGCTCTATGCTTGCCAAAGCGAGGATGAGATCCGTCAAGTTCTAGGACTTCTCATCGGGGACCTTGAAAGCAATTTTGGGCATACCCCGATAACGACTGACAATTTGCCTCCCAGACCCGTGTCCGCTATGTCTCCGCAGCCAACAATCAGCACTCAGCATCCGCAATATCAGCTTCTGCCAGTTTCTCAGCCGAATTTCATCTATAGTCATGGGCGTCGCTCACAATTCCATACCCCAGCTGTTTCAAGCTCCGATGCAAATTCCAGCCGTTTCTTACAGAGACATGATCAGTCTGACACGTTCACAGAAGGCACAGCATTCTCGGGCCAAAGGTCAACAGGGTTTGACTCCTTTGGGTCGCACCAGGGTATAAATATCAGCAGCACTCTGCCACAGTTTCAACCACAAATGACTTTACCAGTGGCTCAACAACCGACGAGCAACATAAGCCACCACCCCGGATCGAGTTTTGCGGTAGGGAACCAAGGAATGACACCGGATGATCCTTGGATTGACTTCTCGCACGACTCCCAACATGAGCCGCAGCCTGTGAGGGGGGATCTGGTACAAGGCGATCTCCAGCCAGGGGATTATGATGAGAACGAAATCCTGAGCATGGCGCATTTTTAGGCTAGTGAATGTGATAACAGCTTAGCATCGCAGGCTTGGATTGAACGTGTTGAATCCCGGCCAGTTTATGGGAAGGAAAGACAAGCTGCAGGTTTATCAAGATGACAAAAACCAAAGTGGTGGGGAAGGTCAAAAGGTTGACAAGAGCTTGGCTGAGTTCGGATGTTTGAGCAGGGAGGTTTTGGATTATGAGAACGCCAACTGTTACCATTCCTTTAGGTGTCGTCCTATGCCGTAAATTTATTTATCCTCTCTCTTGCTTGACAATATGAAGTTCCTACAAGTCAAATCGTTGCATGGGATCGATCGATTTCTGACCCTTCCACATAGACTCATTCCTCTGGCTTCCGTCCCCAGACAACCCGTTGCTTGAAGTAAGCATGATGCTTGCCCGAGTTAATCTCCCTTCGAGCATGCGCAATGTAAACATGAATCTCTGCCTCCGACCAGCCCATGGTATTAGCCACAAAAAGCACAAGGCCTTCAGTATCCGAGAGAAAAACATGACGACCAAACTCTCCCAGTTCCTTCAACTCCGGGTCCTTGGGCCAGTCACCGAGAGGAGCCTGTCATACCATGTGAGCATTCCAACAACCATTGATGTTAAAATCATTCTCACCTTGTACTCGTATTGCTGAATGTCAACAAATCCTGCTGCCTCCATGGCTTTCCTCTGTAGCTCTTCTTCGTATACACTAAAGCTCATGCCGAATTTCTTAGCACCTTCAATGAATAGCTTGCCCCACTGGCCTAAAGCAGAAGTCTCCTTTACGGTATCATTATCGCTGGTGATAATAGCTGAGGGTTCAAAACTTTCGACCCAACCACCTGGCTTGCAGGTCTTGTAGGCCTCTCTGAAGAACTGGTACCAATCAGGGATACTTCCGGCCAACCAGCGGAGATGGACGTAATCTGCTGAGTTGGGAGCAAATGTCCATTCTTGAGTACAGTCTTCGATTTCACTGAAAGATACGTGTCAGTAGACGAGGGGCAGGTCTCAGTTCTGGTGACTTACAATTTGAGATTGGGAGAAACCCAGGCGGGTTGAATTGGCGATATATCGGTGCCAATAACCTCCACATTGGGGTGTTCATCTGCAAAGTCCCTGGAGCCAAAGTCAGTTGATGTTATTAGGAGTTTAAGTCAAAAACATACAAAGCCCAGATTCCTATAGAAGAGGAAGTTCCAGTTAGTTTTATAATAGCAAAGCGACGTCCCAACAGCACAACTCACCAGTGCCAGTTCCAATGTCGATTGCTTTCTTGAAGAGAAGTGTTAGCCTCCCAACCAGTCCTCAAAGAGGCAAAAGGTATACTCACTGTAATCTTGTCCTTATCAATCGGAGCAAGATAGAGTTTTCCGCCAAGACCTAGAGTTAGACAATGATGGCTAGCGAGGTGGTTAATCATGTACTAGTCTTTCTTAAACCTTCACCAACGTACTTCATATCCAGTGTTTCACTCTGTCGCTCATCGTTCGAAGCCCTTGTTCAGTAAGCCTCAATCCGGCACAAAACAAAGAGTCACCCTACCAATACTGGGCATTTCCAATTTCGCGATGGTATGTACGTCCGTGAAGCTTGCGATACTCAAAGATACTTGAAGTCATTGAGTCTGTAGAGGCCGAGAGGCTTCCGTCGCTGAGTGAGTTTCCATCGTCTTCGTTCAAGTCCTCTTCCTTGACTAAGGTTAGCATCAACACTGTGTAATGTCCACCAAGCATGAACAAACGCACCTCAGCGAGTTGCTGCCAGTGTGCGGCTGAAAGAACGCCGTTATCTCCAACATTCTGCTCGGGAGTTCGAGAGGGACTTTTTGAGGGACTTTTGGCAGGGCTTTTGGTAGGGCTCTTGGAGCTCTTGGGGCTCGTCGTAGTTGCAGGTGGCGTTGACATTATGCGAAACAGAAGTCAAAGCGCTCTAGTGGCGGTTTATTTCAAGAAAAGGAATATCGCGCAATTTTTGCAAGAGAGATGAAGAAGTTAAAAGGGCCAGAGACTTGAGAAGCGACGGCCACGGTATGATATGACAATGATGAGATATATCATACATCCCGGCTCCATAGCGGGGGAGAGTTTGGGGTTTGACGAATTGGAATTATGAGAAAAAGCCAGTTCGCATATAATCCTTGACTTTTGGCGAAACGAATGAACCAACCAACAAGATTACGGTTGTTCGTTGTGTTCATGCCAAGGGTTATTTGTTGGTGGGGGACAGCACATGTCAGATAATACTACCCAGAAAGTTCAATAGCTAACGGTAAATACAGTCAAAGGAAAGTTGAGGTATAATAGGATTTAAATCAATTCAATTCGAACCAATAGCTAATATAAGCGCAATATGAGACTCTGAACTTGGACGATAGATAATGAAGCGGGAATAGGAAAAGCGTGACATCTCAACCCATGTCCAAAGCAAGACAAGGATATTAAGAGACTAACCTAATATGGTATGCATTGATATGTCCAATCAACATCAAAAATAAGGAAATAGCTAGGGAGTTAACTGGAGACAAAGGCTTCAATAGACACTAGCAGCCCGCCATTGTGATTACGCCGGCAGTTTTAAGTGGTATATTTAAGTAGTCGCTTCATCTTGACTTATTTCTCCTCCTTCTCTATTCCTCCATTGTCTTTCAACTTTGCAGTCCTCAAAAACATGTCTCCCAACGCAATCTCAACTGGTACTCAGGCCAAGCAAGATGACTATCTTGTTGGCTTGGAGCAGTAAGGCCTTCAACAACCCTCCGCCCAGCAGACGCTCACGCCCCTTGATATGAACATGCCGAGACTTTATGGAATTCGTTTAGTCCTGTGCTTCCCATTGACCTCTGGTGCGGATAAATTGCAGATGTATGTTCGATGTCTCAACAAGGCTAAGAGGCAAAATTGACTTACCTCTCTAGATACGATAATCTAAAGAAGGGATTGGCGCATACCGTCACGTCTATTCCCTGGATTGCAGGAGTGATCGTGAGTTTTCACACTAAGAGCTTATATCGGCGGCTGTTAATCTAATCGTTATAGGGTCCAGAGGAAGGGCAGGATCCCAAGACCGGAAGGGTTCAGATTGTCGACTCACCAAGTGGATTCAAGTTCCCATGAGCGATGTCTGCTTTATCCTGTCACTAAAGCCTAGCTAATCAAGTCGTTTATAGATACAAAGATCTTAGCGACACCTTACCATCATATGCAGCCTTGAAAGAGAAAAGCTTTCCTCTCTCCGAATTCTCAACCGCGCAACTCGGTCCCATCGACGTTATGCCACAAGGTCCTGACTAACCCGTCTTTGCAGCTCAAGCAAGCTTTGTCGATGGCGGTCTCTTACTTGCAGTGGGAGTCTACCACTCCGTATGCGATGCTGCAGCTTTAGATGCCATCCTGAGCACTTGGTCTTATAATAATAGAAGTGGTAAAGATAATAGAAGAAGCATGAAGTTACAGGGGAAAGGTTAAGGTACTTAGACTTCTAAGGAGCCATCGTGTCTCAAGCACTACGCCATATCTCCTTCTAAGCCTCATTCACAGTCTTAGATCATAACAAGGAACGTGATCAACGTTTACAGGATGAAAACAGAAAAGTGGATACTCAGTCTCGGAATACAGGTTTCTGTTAGTATAAGCCACCCTCTATGGCAGAAATGTAGTGAATATTGGGAAGCCACTGGGAATAGACGTTTTTACAGGCTGAGATTATGCAAGGCATGGGATAGTGCGGCCAAATCTGCCGTTTCAAGGGCAATAAAGCATTAGCTGCAATACCTAAGCGAGCGCGCTTGATGATTTAACGACCATCTCTACAATAGAATCAGCATCGACGACATTCCTCACAGAGAAACTTTGTCTCTCAGTGTGGGTGTATTCCGGCCTTGACATGGTTGGTTTTGCATTAGTGATGGGATGGGCCCGAATTTGGTCCCCTGCTGGGGAGCCTGGCCAGGTACGTGATCCCAAAAGTGGGCCTGCTCAGACACCTCAGCCCAGGCTCAGCATCAACTCAGCTTAGAGCGGCAAGAAATCAGCTCTAGGAATGGAAATGGATTTTGGTGTGCTTGAGTTTTGTCTCCAAGTTATGTGGTATTGTTCACGATGATGATGGCCATGCTATCGCACTAAAGCTTGAGCGAGCAAGAAAAGGCAATCTTCGTCTTTTCATTGAGGAGACTCCAGAACCGCCTTCGGTGCGTCGTCGACTTAGTATGGCTATTACTGTTGCCGAGAGTATTGCTAATCTTTATTCCCGCGGCGTCACCTGGGGAGATATCTCGACGCGGAATATCCTTGTCTTCAGTGGCCTCTGTCTTTGGGTAAGTGAACTACTTGGAAAGGTGCAATTTATTCTACTCTACCTTCTCGATTGCTACATATGTACATATTCGCGGCCTATATGGCCGCGGCAGAAATTCCTAAAATCGCAACTCTTCCTGATCGATAGCCTATGGCAACGATGCTTCCCACAGTAGCTGCTTCTCCATTGCGACACTCGGGAGGCAGCCAAAGTAAATCCTTTCCTACAATTTTGGCATGGATCCCAGAAACCCCAAACCCAACGTGTTGATGCTGTACCTGCACCCCATTGTATGTAGGATATAGCAATATTGCAACATGTCTTCTGAGAACCGCTAACTACTCGTTGGGTCCTGACCTACCCTCCTCCCCATTCTCATCATTACCAGCCGCAGCCTTAACCACGTCTTCGGTGATCGTGACCTGGTCTCCTCGTCGGTCAAGAAGATTCTTGTCATATGCCGTTGCGTTTTTAAAGAACAATCCTCCCTGCAGTCTGGTGGAGCAACTCAAGGCTACGACTCTTGTAATGTGATGAAAACTCCAACCACCCCGGAGTCTCCTTGAACACTTCCCTCTCGAAATATTGAGGCTGTGCAAAATGCCATGTTGATGAAACAGCCCGGTTTTCTCCAAAACCCCGCGTAACTCATCATATGATTGTGCGCCATCCGCATCCAAACACTGTGATATGATAATGCTGAGCCTCTCGTCGGTTAAATTACAAGCTCGGAGGCGCTCCCCGTATTTCTCTCGGACAGGGGTGTATAGATCCTCCCCGGCGGCGATTTGGCTTTCTCGGACCCTTTCCGGTTCAAGGAACTTGAACTCGATCGTGTATCGTTTTGGATTGATGATACAGCTCATCTTTATTGTTTGGTCTTGTGAATAGCTGGGTTGTGGAGTGATGTTTGTGAAGAGACTTGTTGATGGAACACGACCGCCCATGGCCTGTTTATATGCCTGGACAAGTGCACGTTTTACTCTGATTAGACCCGCTCTTGCAAAAAGCGTCAAGAGTGATCAAGTTCTTGATAGGCCAATCGTTCCTGAGTGGCTGTATAGAAACTGCACTCATCACGCTGTCTACACCCTTGGATTCAGCGTGAGAGCTCTGTCTTGATCACTCGCAACGAGGTAATTCTGTTTCTAAGCCGATCCACAGAACCAAAGGTCGAGGTTCACAAGCGAGGAAACTCTTGTTCGGACAATGGTCATCGCTCATGTTCGGATATCATGTATTTACTCACTTAGCCAGAGTTCTATCAACATAGGTAGCTTTTCTGCCATGAGACAAGTTCAACAGCTTCTTTTGCGTTCCCCTCAGCTTGAGATTTGGCTTTGCAGCATGTTATGAAGATTCATGTTGTCGGCACGAGATGATATGGATCTGTGGCTTTCTCGCAACAGTTTGGCCAATGGCCAGGGAAACTAACGTCTATTCACCCCTGGCCTTTTTATATTGGGACCTTCACGTAGAACAAACTAGGAATGAATTGATTAAAAAGGTTTATTTGTTTGGATTATAATAGCGTCCCTGCCCAAGGCCTCATCCATCCCTATCGACATGGAACGTTTCGTCTCTCGTGACCATCCATCACAACTTGCCTATAATTTCCATCATCCTGGCATCGGAAGCTAGGATTGGGCCGCTAAGAAGCTCTTGTATTTGCTGGCGTAGGAACTGTGAAATAATCGCACTGGCCCTTGTCCTTCGTCCTGATACCGAAGACGTTGAGAGCCTCCCACTCGTCTAAAACATGCATCTTGTCAAGCACTTTCCACAACTTCCTGATCGCCCTGTTTGGATCGCTGAAATCAATCTTCAGTGTGTATGTGAGCAGTCCCTTCTGAATATCGACGTCTTGTCGGCCTCCAGAGCCATATTCATGGATAAGTGGATCATCGCGTGGTTCGCGGCTTGGTGTTACTCCAGCCTTTGGTTTAAACTGAGCAGTCAACTGGCGGTACTTTGATTTGCCCATTCTGAAAGTGATGGTAGTGGGGAAGAATTGAGAAACGTTTTTGGTATAGAGGTGGTGATGTGTTTTGCTCGTGTGTTGTCGTGCTGAGTGTGCTGTGAGTTTGTTGATGGAAAGCATCCGAGCATGGCGTATTCATATAGGTAGATGGACTGCATTGTCTTACGATGAGAGATCATTCACGTCGACATCAAAGCACTGAGTTGGATAAGGATAGGCAATTTGCGACACATTCAGCAACCATGTGAACAGTGATTCGGGCGTTTAGCTCGAGAATCTGGCACAATAAGTGAGTACTCACTGTTGGTTACACTCTGGTTTGGGCAGCCAAGTGATACAGAACTGTAGTTTGGGAGAATCTGCCCTGAATAACTCACTACACGCGCTATCTGTGTCACCCATCTCAGGTCACCCTTTCACAGCTGTGACATACAGTCCATCACGCAATAGCAACCGTAGAATGTGCTACCTTCTCAACATGGGTACTGTCCTCATCATTCAAATCCATCGTCTTACCCTTCTCTTCCGGTCCATCCAACTTAACGTCTTCTCCAAACGCTTCCTGAATCCTCTCAAGTGTGTAACCCTTCGTCTCAGGGTAAAGCCACCAAAAGACAGCAATCTCAACCAACAGCCAACCAACATAAACAAGATAGTACTTCCAGCCCAAAGAGTCCATGTCAACAGGGTTGACGAATTGATTGAAGAAGGAAGCTGCTTTGGTAGAGAAGACCAAAATGCTGAGACCCATGGCTCGAAGTCTGAAGGGAAGAATCTCGGTAGGATACAAAAACAACAATGGGTTGAGGCATATGTTGAAGGAGGTGTAGTAAATAAAAATGAAAGCAAGGGCGGATTTGCTTGCTGCCTTTGAGCCGGTCTCGTTGTATATCGCGATACTCGCAGTAAGTGCCGAGAAGGTGAGGAACATTGCGATACCGCCTCCAACGAACATAGAACGACGACCGACTTTGGTGGATAAGACAGCGGCGAAGAGAGCGGTTGCATAGTTGACAGTGCTGATGGTTCCGTTGAGCATCGTCTGTTCGCGCTGGGTGGCAATGCCGATGCTTGACAAGATCTTGGTGAGGTAGTACGATACAAGGCCATTGCCTGACCATTGACCAAAGACGGCAAGTGTGATGAGGATAGCGAGTCGCTTCCTGTTGGCGGGTGTGGCAAGGAAAAGTCCGAGACCCTGTCCCTCGATCTCACGCTCAACTTTCAAGGTTTCGTTCATCTCCCAGAATTCGGCCTGCACAAGGGGACTATCCCAATCACCATCGCCATGATTCTTCACCAACACCTTATACGCTTCGTCCCCTCGATCTTTGTATGCTAGCCATCTCGGAGATTCGTCTAGGAAAAAGACAAAGCATACTTGGATACAGGCTGGGCCAGCTTGGAGAAGAGTTGGAAGACGCCATGCCCAGGCGCTAGGAATACGATAACTCCCGAAAGCAACCCAACCTGCCAAAAGAGCACCAAGATAGAAGCTGGTGTTGTATAGAGATCCGAAGAAGACTCGATGTCGAGGATGGGCGAGCTCGGAGATGAGGACCGGGGCAGCGGCGAGAGCGAGTGTGATACCGAAGCCAACGATTATACGTCCACCGATGAACGTTTCGATATTCGTGCTGGCGCATTGAACGACGACTCCGATGATCATTATGAAGCTTCCAATAATGATAGAAAGTCGACGGCCGAAGCGATCCGAGATGTAAGCCGAGAAAGGAGTCGAGATGATTGCACCGAGTGGATATGAAGCGCTGGTGATACCGAGAAGAGCGCCCTTGGGGGAACCGAACTGGTTGTTCCATGCGGATACGCCTTGAAGAGATGTGAGAACACTTCCATCATACCCATTGGTCGCGCAGACGACGAGGCATGCTGGAGCGAGGATGGCGTAGAGATGGATGAGTGACGGGGTAAGGGCGAAGACAGAACTCTTGTCTCGGGCGAGAATCTCAGCCACGGTATGAGCCGGGCGAGTAGAAGGAGTATTGGTGGTCATGGTGACTCTAGGGAAGAGATACAGCCTTGTAGAAGAAGTGACTCTGTCAGTCGATGTCGATCAACTGTCCCAGAAACTCGGTAGCATTGGCGAGATGCAGCAGCTTTATACTACAAACCGCCTCTTCATTGGATCTCCCGTAGACAAGCTCTTGTCGGAGTCGTAGAGCAAGCCACAAACTCCATGGGCTGACATTTACATGTCCCAAAGAGTCTGGTCCCAAGCAGCGCTGCAGTCAATTC
>JABEER010001826.1:0-14555 GCA_014824405.1 Fusarium sp. NRRL 66896
AGTCAGATCCCACGGGCAGAATCGTGAGGCTGGGAATAGCTCCACGTGACCTATTATATATCAGATATCTATCAACCAATCAATCAGATCAGATCTAGAGGGCAAATTATCAGTTCAGTTCAGATTTACGTCCTAATCTGATTTGATTGATCTGACGGCAGCCCTGTGTGCCAGGCCCTTCTGGCGAAGAATGTCTGAATCACGAACCATCCGATTCGCGCAACCTTCCTTCGCAGCCACTACTGAGGTATGACTCGCCAGAAGCCATATATGGAAGATATGTCGCTGCAAGGAGCGCGTGGTGTGCGGCGCAGCCGGCTGGCAGCATCAAAACAAATCAGCAATATCGCAGGGCGATGGGGCTTCCACTCAGGTACGACAAGCAGAGCTACGAGTGGTGTCTGGACTATAAATAGATGTCCAAGCGCCGTATCACGTCAACAGGATCAATAGAATGGACGAAAGAAGAGATGATGGCGTATTTGGATTGGAGTAAGGCGGAGGATGAACGCATCGAGGCCCAAGTTGTTAAGGAGATGGGAAAGAATCCTCTAGCAAACAAAAGAAGAGGCATGACAGAAATATGGCGAAAAGCAGAAATGGATAGTATAGAGCAAGAAACCTTATATGCAGCGGAGGATAAGGCAGAACTTTGTATTGTTGTCAAACGGTAACTAGTTGGCTTGTGCTTTGAAAATGGCAATTGATAGGGACGCATCAAGAATTGATAGGGGCGCATCGTCCTTAGAGACGCTCCAGCTTTTATAACATCCGATTGGCCCAACTTTTCAAGACCCATAAATACTTCACCATGAAGGCGGTGAAACCAGCTCCCTTAACAACCGTAGCTCTTGTTATTGAATTGCGCAGAGATGCTGGGTCTGCTTAGTAAAATTAAGGTGATTATTTTTATTAACGCGGTGTGATCTCTCTAGGGGTTTATATCCTATGGATTCCATCTAGGACTTTAAAGTGTGATCCTAAAGTCAAGGGGAAGCTCCCAATTATTCCAACAGTACTTCCTAGCCCAAAAGCAACTATATCGCTGATATTCTCTAAGAATGGATTGCGCAAATGTGCTAATATGCTAGGCATGATTTACTCCACAGAATTAGAATCATTCCGTTTAGAGCAGCTCTCTACTTTTTCTCTTACAGTGATTGAAGGAAGAATCTCTTCGTCGCCGTTCCGCAGCTCCCATTGACTTCTTTGTCTCCGAATACTCGGTTGCGTCTTCCGCCCACTCGCACGTACTCCTGTAGTTCTCCCCTCTCTGAGAACAGCCGACCGGCGGCGTGCCTGATGCCGGTGTAGGGTACTGGCTTGGCTGCTGGCCTGTTGGCTTGCATCAACTTCCAGCCTCGCCAGGGTCGACCTATTCTGGCTTCTTGGTGGCCGACCGCGTCTACGCTCAGATGCCTTGCTTCTGGCTTGTTGACTTGCTCCCGATTCCGTCCTGGCCACTGTCGACTTGTTTCGACTACTGGGTAGTCGACCGTACCCACGCTCGGAAGAGCCTATGCCATCTGGTTGACTCTCGCTTGATCTGATAGTCAGCCTTACCGGAACCACCTGCGCATTGTTCCTGGGTCTGCCACGGAGAGCTGTAGCAATCTTGGGGTCGAGAATCCGTCGGTATGGGTCTTGAGCGGATGATTCTCGTAGTCGCCATCGTGGATGGACCTCCCATCTGGTGAATGACGCGGCGGACCCCAGCTTTGAATAGACCTTGTGGCAACAAGGGATCCCGAGCTCAACCGAGACTGAGCAGTCATCATTGCAGTCCCCGAGAGGCTTTGGGAACGGATTCTTACGGGTTGGCATCGCTTTGCGAGCTAAGCGGTATTGCTTGTTGATTAGCCCGAGGCCCTTCGACGAGATTGCTGCTCGGAGGTCGCCAAGATACTCAGAGCCGGACCCCATATACTCGCGAGCAGTGAGGACCTCATCCGCTGCGCAGGCATCACTAAAGTCCCGCTCTTGGTCCTTTATCATGTCCTGCATAGCCTCGACAAGCCGATAGAGATGACTCATACCATTCAGAAGATAGCTCTTGATGTTATTGTTGCTGGCTTCTGTCCCAGATGTGACGCGGATTCCAAAATTGCGATACTTCCTGATGAAACAGCGGGCCCACTGAGCTCTTACAGGCATGTAAGTTCCATGGAGATACCGCAGAATAGCTCGTTGGTCGTCGAACTCTTTGCAGAGGTTTCCCCATGCCTTCTCGTGAGCTTCCTCGGTCTCGGCAAATAAGACGAACTTCCACATCATGAGGACTCCCTGGTAGCTATGAGGGATGACCTCAGATGATGTCGCATGGATAGATTGTTGATCTTTAGGGCTTAGCTGAGCCTGTCTCTGTGGGGCAGAGTCATCTCTCTCGGAGTCGTCGTGGCTGCTACTCCCATCGCAGCGGTCCATAGCCCACTTCTGCTTTGACTTGAGCAGGACATTCGAATTGATGTGGTGGATACAGAGCTGTTGCTGTACATCGGGAAACTGATCGTTCAATGCGGCTTTCATCTGTTCGTCGAAATCTGTAATGATAATATCGGGTCGTCGGATGGAGTGCTGCTCTGCAAGCTGTCGAATGCTCTCGGAGAGAAACTGAAACCCCTCCCGTCTCTCGTTGTCGATCAACCCGAAAGCTGCATTAAAAACAGAACCAAGACAAGTTTGTCCTGTTGCCTGGAATAAGGGAAGCTTGAAGCGATTGGTATTATATGTATTGTCGAAGCTGATGACATCGGGGAACCGCTTCCACATCTGAAGGCAGTAGGGAAAGGTCCAAACAAGTCCAACGAGACGGCTTGGCTCGTTATCCACCCATTTGGCGAGATAGGGAATATGCAGCTCGTCGAACAGCTTGATCAGTGCCGCGGTGGGAGTATAGCCACTCAGCTTGTCTCGGTTGATGAGAGCCCGCGCGTTATAGATGTCCCTCTGCGTGAAGATTGACTCGGGATGCTGCTCCTGGACTACAGCCCGTACGTCACGGGCCCGGATACCTACCCGGCGGCTCATCGACTCAATGGTTGCCCTGACGGGTGTAGTAAGTCGTCTGTGGGAAGGATGTGCAGACGGTCTAATGCTACGATCATGGTTGTGTTGATTATGTTCCGGATTCGAGTGACGACGTAGAACCCATTTGCCTTCTTCTAGAGCTTCAGCAATCACCATCCACTTACATCCACACTTCCGGGATTTCCGCTGCCGAAGACCTGCGCCTCGGCTGGGTCTTGGGTCTCCGTATCGATCGCACCGAAGAGAATAGCGGATCTTCCTCCCCTTATACGAGCGGCCGTTGTGCTTTGCAAAGCCAAATCCATTAGCTTTCGCGAAGGCGTTGACTGAGTCAAGGAGAGTTTCGACTGTTGGGAATGGGTTGCCTGGGATCGGTGGATTCGGGATTGCATCCAGGGCAGGGGATGAGGAAATCCTAGGCGATGAAGATCTGATCACTTCAGGGGATGGTGGCCGGCTGGACGGCTCTCGAGGCGGCGAGTAGGGAGGAGGGGATTCGAGCGCATCTGAACTGAGTGGTGACCAACCCCATCTCTCTCGCCATTGGCGTACTCGCTCGTACGACTGGGCAAGTTCAAGTGTCAGTCTTCGGTCTGTCCCGATTACTTCCTGCACGAGCTCAAGGGCAGATTGGAATTCGGCCCTTGCGGGCGACGACTGCTCTTGTGGTGATTGAGGGGGGAAATAGGAAGGTAATATGTCTGTTTCTGGGCCTGGTATAGGTATTCTGACCCGCTGCGGTCGTCCTCCCCGAGATGGGAAATCGTTTGAAAGGTATATCTCGTGATCAAAGCGGAGCTCCCATAGTGGCTCATGAAGCCCTTGAGACCCATGGGGCTGTGGCGCGGTCGTGAATATCCGTGGGTAAGATGCAAACAGGTTTTCGATTGCATCTCCGTCGCCGGCTCCGTAGTACCGGCCGACACTTGTTCCAGTACTGCTTGCTGAGCGTGGTCTGCTCGCGAGGATTGGTGGGCTGAAACTAGCTTGCCGGCTCTGCCGCTGTCGTTTTCGAGAACGCGATTCGCAACTAGGACTGGGGCTTCGGGCGTGACGTCTTGAATCGCTCTCTGAGCTAGGAGGTGACTCCGATTGGAGCATGACGAGAGACCTAATGATTGATAGTTAAGAGACTGATCGATCATCTGCTCATTTAGATTAAAGAGAGCTAAGGTCGGGTACTTCGGGAGCGTCGGCAGAATCCTGCCTGCACTAACAAAAAAGTGACTGACGAATCAGAGGCGGCAAAGCTGGAGCGTCCCTAAGGACGATGCGCCCCTATCAATTCTTGATGCGTCCCTATCAATTGCCTTGAAAATATTAGAAAACAGCATTACAACCTTAGACCCGTCGCTGGCCAATCGGGGCGACGATTGCTGATGAATGCGTAGAAAATGGGATACAAGGACTAGCTATAACGTTGGCATTGAATATGCGAATATGCTCGGGTTGCAAGCCGATGCTTTAGAAATAGCCTTGCGTCAATACTGTCACTAGCAAAGCCCCCAATTTCATCTCTTATAAGGTTTAGATCGAATCGTATGAAGAAGAAATACGAGGCACGTCACGTAAGCGAAGAGGTGAAATCGACGGAGAGATGTATTCGGCCGTATCAGGCTGGAAGGTCATCAGAGGTCGCATTCGGACTATATTGTCACCATTAAAAAGCCAGAGAGTGCACTTGCAAGTTACAGTACAGTATGCCATCTGCTATTAATTTCAAGTACGGAACTTATCTGGCCCGAATCAACGGCCATTTCTGTCTTGTCTTCCCTTGATAGTCTTTCCATACCTCGCCTAACGACTTGGTTTGGCCGACAGAGGACTAGTCACTAATGCTTACATTCATTTTCTTATTTTCATCCTCCGCTCTTTAAACCCCTGCTGTGCCACACGTTATTCAAACTATATCCAAATTACCTAAAGTCCATATTCAACCTTGCTGTGTATTAACAAACGTGGAACTAGTCCCCTCATCGATACTGTACAGACAGGCAGAGGCAGACATATGCGGCGGCGGCTGAGGTAGAGGTCTATGGTAATGGTGCTAATGATGATGAGTCTTGAGGTAGTCGGTCACCATGTTTGTTGCTATGCAAATGAAAAGGAGAATACGTGGATAGTCAGGTTGCTGGATACGGACGCCCCCCGGCAGAAATCTGCCAGATGGCTAATCTTGAAAACTTAGAGTGATGCAACTCATTTTGGATTCGACTCACCTCAGGACAAGCTCAAAAGACTACCAACCTCTTCTGGTGTGAGTGATTTCCTGGTGCACCTATATACTAAGTTATGGATCGCACGAGCTTAACGTCGATCGAGGAACAAACACTAAAAGAACACACCGATAGGATGATGGATCAATGGGTCGCGCTCAGGGAGAATTTGAAGGTATGTACAATACCAGGCAATCCTGGAGTACTGTGCAGTATGGTATCAAACCTTCAGAGCAACTCACATCGGGATCCTTTCAGGAAGCCGATAGGTCGACTGTGTCTAGGTTTTGCTTCTATCTTCAGATCATGGCTCTAAGTCTATATCCTGATTATAATGCGGAAGAAGCTAGAGAGCTATTGGCACGAGATGAAGTATCCATGCTGCGAACATTCTTTGAGAAAGGTGACGGGCTGGATCCGGAATCGGTCGATCACGCGCAAGCTGGCCACATAATAGCACTTGCGCATGGCTTATTTGAAGCGTCAGGAGGCAAAAAAAGTGCTTTCTGGGATCAGTTCAACAGCAAGTACTCGGCTTTTAAAAATCAGAGCATATGTGGTTTCATGGTTGATGCCACGGGTATGAATTCCCTTGAAGAGGCCCATGCTGAACAGCTTTACCATGCGATATTGAAATCCAAGCTACTTCCGCAAAGTAAAGCCTTGAGCTTTACCATGTTTTTGGAAAGTGTTCAGAAGTGCCAGAATGTCATCAACCCAGACTGGCATCAGAGAGCTTTCATGGGATCGAGCTGCGTGAAAGAGCCATGAATGTACATTCAAGGCTTGGTCCAAAACTTTACACCAACCAAAGCACGGCCGGAAAAGGAGTTTATGGGAAGCCAGGCGAACAACGGTATCTCCGCCAATGGAAATAAAGCCAGGGAGGTGAGGGATTACATCATTGCGATGACCTTGAGAAGGGCTTGTAATACGTGCATTGTATGTACATACATATAACCCCGACGAGCCACTCAAGAACTATCAGTCAACATTCAAATGTACTGGGGACATTACAGTATTGTGGCTTTTCTTTACAAGACTTCCATGCACTCTTGAATGGCCACTGACCTACGATATATTGTTTCCCATGTTACGAATCCCCGGTACCCTTCGTTAAGATAGCCTTGTTGTGTAACTGCGATGGTTGTCTCTCTCAGCTTTTCCGTCATCGTTGTCTGCACGTGCCTGTCAAAGCTAATTCACCTACATACATATGTGGGAACCGTGCCGCATGCTGGCCTCATACTCTTCCTGCCATCAGTTCTCGTTCCAGACATATTAGTTATATGTCTATCACGACTATTCCTGTCCCGGAAAAGGACCACCATCACCTACATAAGCCGTTTGTTAGGCTGCACTTTCTCGTAAGTGGTAAACGCCTATAATTGCCTGTGATTGAATGCTTATGAACAACCAGGCTCATCCTGCTCGTCGCAACAGCTTTCCATGCAACATTCTATTACGAGACTGGCACCGAGGTTACGTGGACAAATGCACGGAGATATGTTCGCGATGAAGATGGCATCAAACTTTTACTCAGTGGATCTAATTCCGCTATCGTCTGTGTTATTCTCATTTTAGGTGTATCGTGGTTTTCCCAGACGCATCTGTACCAGTATGCTGGCAGGTCTCTGGTCATGCTTACGGCACCATTGTTGCGAGGTAAGTATCCATGACTCCACATAGTCTCCCGCAAAAGCTAACTTATAGCTCTGAAAGCACCACAGCTCTGGAACATGTGCAAACGCCGTCGCGGTTGTCACAGTTTCGAGGACACGTATGACTATGAGAGCTTCATCAATTCCCAGGCCGGTAACAGCCATGGGAAAGTCTATCTTGCTTGACCTACCGCCCCAGGCCAATACCGGGAGCTCGCGCAGACATCCCAAGATTCTGGTCCTGGCCATATTCCTCTACTTAGCCTTGACGGCCAGTCTCCGCCCATCCTCACCATATTCTCAAATGTCGGCGAGCCTGCCCATCACGATGCTGCAGATGATCGGCTCGCACAGTGACAGCCAGGCCAATCAATATACTTTCAGCAGGAATCCCTGGCCCTTTCCGCAACTCATCCATACGACAAACTGGGAAAAGCCCAAAGGGTACTCCAAAGGATGGGCACCGGGTGATAACAGCATTCTGGCCCAGATGTATCGAGACCGTCTACCGACTTGGTTACCGGAGACACCTCCTGCTGGATTTTGCAAATGGCTATCGTCAAATCAGTCGAACCAAGTGGATAGAGAGGTAGGAGATGGTGACACTGGTCATGTCTGCCACGAAACGAAGGTCGATGGTATGTTCTACAATCCGGTCAACGACCCACTTCGGATCACCAATCAGGATGAAGGAATTTTGGACATCCTTAGTGATGCGTTTAGGAATGGGACAGTCAAGATCAAGCACGTTGCTCTGATCATGCTGGAAAGCACTAGAGAGGAGCTCTTTCCCCTGCAACAGGGGTCAGACATTCACAACATCATCCTGGACACTCATAAGGGACGAAAAGACGGTGGTGATGTCAATACGCTTTTATCCCAACTGACTCCAGTGGCGGAGAAGATCACTGGAAAATCTGTCTGCTGGAAGAGAACGAATGGTTCGGATCTCGCCAAAGTACCAAAACCAGAGTGGAATGGTGCAACGCAGGATGGTTACGGGGGCATCAACGTCATAGGTGGTTTCGCTGCCGCTTCTCTTTCGCTCAAGAGCTTGGCTGCTACTCACTGTGGAGTCTGGCCTATGCCTGTCGACAGCTTTCAAGAATCCGAGGCGCAGAGCTACCAACCTTGCATCTCACAAATCCTACACCTCTTCAATCAGATGAAGGGGAGCAAGTCGTTTTCAAACGACTTTCTGGAGCAGAAATGGCTCACAGCCTTCTTTCAATCTATAACAGACAAGTATGATCGCCAGGACACATTCAACAATGAGATGGGTTTTGAAGAGACCGTTGCTAAGGATGTCTTGGAACAAAGAGCTAAGGCACGGTCCGATTTGGAAGAAATCAACTATTTTGGCTGAATCCTACTTGAAAATCCAGTTTGTCGCCTGAGAATACTCCCCTGTAGAACACACAAGCATTAGGGGAGCTCATATGAAAAGTCGTGCCTGGTCCCCTTTATTGTTGGAAAATCTGGGAATCCCCCTTCCCTTCAAGATTCAGACTAACAGTCTGAAAGTCCTAGAATTAGAGTTCCGAGTACTAGATGAAATCATTTAGATATATAAAACCGAGAAGAACTCTCATCTCGAAATCAACAATAAAAGTATCATAAAAAAAAGTCTTTTCACCCAGCACTACTCCGCAATATAAACAACAGCACCACAAACCCCTATTAGAAGGGCCAGTCGCGATCTCTTGTAGATAAAGCACATTGTTTCTGCTACACTAGCAGTATTGGCGCCGCTCAATTTCGGCAGTAGGGCCAGCACAACGTTTTGTTTACCCATACGGCCGCTGTTAACTTGCTTTGTCCTCCCTTCGCAATTTTGTGGTCTTCGCCAAGTGGCTCCAGAACTCATCGAAGATGAGGGAAACGGCGTCGTACACCAGCGGTAAGGTGTATATGAATGCAGTCTCAGAGTCGTCGTATTGTGAAGTTCGTGGGGCACTCACGCCTGTGTTTGTATATTGGTCTCAGCAGGTGGTCCAAAATACCGCGTGTACAGCCCCTGGGCCTTGACAAATATCGCATCTGTCGCGAACAGTCAATCTATTTAGGCTTCATATGTGATAAAGGGGTAATTGGCATAGTAGCTAGCTGGTGAAGAGCCTCCCTGCGTCGTATGATCATTGTGATTGTGGGTAGCTAAGCTCGAGGTATAGCGGAAGCTGTTGGCAGAATATAAAGGCACTAACAAAAGGAAATAGACCCACAAGTGGCTATCAAACATGCATGGTTCCTGGTATCGCTCCACTGATGTGAGGCTCAGGATGATCTTTTGTCTAAACTGAAACTGGCCTTCTCCCCAGTCAAAACCGTAAATAAATCAGACCCAACGATGCATAGTTGGGAGAAAGTGAATTAGTGCTAAAAATGCTGCGGATCTACCAACTAAATCCTAAGTATCCATGGTGTATGTAGTAAAGCCTTTGTACAGAGAACGACCTACGTCGGGGGTACCAAAATCAGGCATTAGTAAAAACGTCGAGATTGTGTGTTGAGGATTGCGGCATGAGCAAGGTGTAACTCAAGTACCTAGCAAATATGCACAGGAAAGTGGCCTAGGATGGTTTAGTTATGGCAGAGGATTTTGAGAGTTTCTGCACCGTAGTTGACAAATGTGCAGCATGGCCGTTCATGGGCTCAAGCCTCCCTGCACGGAGTGTGAGCCTTACGGCCGATGTGCTTCTCCTGGTTTCGGGCCGATCGAGCTTGCTTTGAGTTGACGCTTCCTTTTCAGTTTGGCATAGTGTAGGCCGCATGCATTGCATAGTGTCCTCGCTCCATCGGGTCCGCGGCGCCATTCAGGCGTGTCAATTCGGCTGCATCTATGGCATCTGCGAGGGCGGGTCGTACGCTACCAACATGTCAGTTTTGCGCTTTCCACTTTTATAACCAAACTTACGGCTCGTTGCTTCTTGATTTCCGTCATGCTAAATGAGGGTTGCATAGCATGTGCAGAAATGGGCGCATGGTTCTCCACCCTGGGAAGACACTTCATCTTCACTCCTTCATGAGTTCGCTGGTTCTGAATCGATGTTTGCACCAAGTCCTTCATATGTTCCAGAGAACGCTTGATAAGCTCCATGTTATTGAACATATCGCTGAGTTCCCATTCTGTCGGCAATCTTTCCGGGATAAGGTGAGTCCCGTGCTGCTCACGAGCAATTCGATTGTACGCTTCAGCACAGTGAAGAATGGTGCGGGATGAGGAACTAATCTAACGGTAGTTAGTGTTGCCGATCTCACATTTCAGTTTATTTCAATTCACTAGACTCAAAGAATCTTGGTAGCTCCAGCTCCCAATGTGCCTATTAACTGGGGCGTCATATATGGCTGGAGGAGCATAATCGTGCCTGGGAAGGGTTGGATACGCGGGCAGAGGCTTTGGCGGGGCTGATAGGTAACCGGAGCTGGAGGGTGGGATGGTGGAGATAGGTGGGCATACACTCCGCTGAGAGGAGGGTGAGGTTCCGGTGCCTTCTGCTGCTCGGAGTGGCGATGCTGGAAAGGAATCTCCGCCTTGGATGAGGGGCTCCGGCTGCAGTCAGAGGTAGGAAGAAATGACGGCAGGTTGGCGAAAGGTGGCCGAGGATGATCCGAGAAGACAGGAAGAGCATGCTGTCGGAGAGGGAAGGATGAAGCCGGCAGTAGCTGCTGCAAAAATGGATGCTTCTCGGTCTTGTGTAATGGTTGACGAACAAGTGTGAAAGGCGGGGAAAGGCTGAAACCAGCCTGGATGCTGGAAGGAGGTCTAAAAGTATAAGGACCTGGCTCGGTGCCTTGAATTACCTCTGAGATGGAGGGCAGCGATTGACGGTTCGGAGACTCATGGGAGTCGTCCTGCTTTCGGGGTTCAATAGAAAATACCATGCTAGAGATGCTGGCACCGCACGAGGGATGAGGATAGCCCGAGAAGAAAACGGTTGAGTTTGATAGTGGGTGGTCGGTGTAGTGAGAGTTGCCGTGGCCGTTGTGGGAGGTTGCCCGATACGGTCTCTTGAGATGACCCCTTGAGATGGACGAGTGGTATCGATGATGCTGAGAACGGTATGGTTGGGAAAGGCGGATTGCTCAGAGATAGTAGCAAAATGGCCGCTCTCTGAGCGAACTGATTGTTACCATGGGGCAGGACAGACAAAATCAAGAGAGGATGCTACAGCAGCTCTTATATTGGGATTCAGATGGATTTCACTGCCTGGCAGAGACAGCCTCTTTCATAGTGGATCCGTAGCAAATAAACACATACTTAAAGGCGGCACAAGCCTCCAAGGCGGTCACGACAGGGGTATGGGATCAATCAAAGTCTAATGGTCCCGGGATACATCTATCAACTAGATATGCTCTGGTTAATAGGAGTCATGCCGTTACAGAAGAGTGACTCCGAATTTGATCCTATCGTGACTATCAAATCTTGTAACTCTTGTGTACGTGGGGTCAAGTTGGTAACGTAACCTCTTGGAGGTTTGTGCCGCCTAAAGGGATAAGCAGCCTCCCAGAGCCCAGTCTACAATGGATTGTGCTGCAATAAGCATGAGGCTGTCACCTAGGTTATTTCATGAATCAGATGTCCACAGCGTCAGTGTCCCCGCTTGTTGACTATGCTACAGAGTATCCGTACAATTCTCTCGCTTACCCTGATCGTCTTCCCTGGATGAGATCAAGATCGAGATTGAGTAATTATTGTTGTTGTGGGGGAAGGGGGGAGGTCAATGCGCATCTAGTTCCAGCCCCGTGTCCCAGAAGCGAGTCGTCACGCGCTAGCACGGTCGCAAGACTTGCATGCATTATGCATTCCCAATTGGGCTAAGGCCCATGGTGCAGGTCCAAGAGCGTGTCGCACGCACCAATGAGAGGAGGCATTCTGTGGCGATCAGTCAATGGGCCCGCCCAGGCGCCCTAGGATAAATGGGCGTCCGGGTGCCCACCTATCAGTCGCCGTGCGGCTTGCCCACTGACGGGGGGCTGTGCCTCGAGCATACTGGTCTTGTGCGCCTAGACGGCGCCGGATGGGTGCAACATTGGCTACTACCGTTTGGACATGCTCTCAAGGTGCATCAAATATATCATTAAGACTTTTCCAAGCCGAGACAGAATGCTGCCACGTGCCTTACCTGCCATCGGCCAAAAGAAGCCATGTACGAGGCAATGACGATAGATAAGACATCACACGACGTGCATTGAGGTGAAGGATTTGCGGGTGACCCCGGTGTTGGAGGTTCGTGACGTCACTTTGATTAATAAAAGAACAAAAACAGAAAAGGTCGCTCTCTAACGATGGAAGATCTACATGTAATGCATCCACTTATGTAGAGAGGTTGTCTGCTATTGTACTATCTTAAGCCTGATTAGGACATGATGCTTCTCTACTTTATACCTTTCTGCTTTTGTAACATTCATCCCTACTATTGGTTGCTACGAAGTTATATTCTTGACGACCCTATAGCACCTTGAAACTGGTAGATTGCTCGTCTGAACACCTATCTTAACCTTGTGGCATAGGGGAAAGGGCCTCGAATATACTTAATCATTCTTGTCTACCAATCCGAGCTCTCGTTACTGCAGTTGCCCTCACATATACACAGACACCATGGCTTTCGATCTCTGGAATTACCAGTTTTGCCTTGCCTGCGACAAGCAGGTGCAATCCGACGGTGCAACCTACTGCTCTGAGCCTTGCCAGATGATAGACTCAGAAAGGGCAACGTTGCCGCCCAGCTCGCAAGTGAGCCCCCCTGGATTCCCTCCGCCTCCCACCGAGTTCTATGTCTCCTGGGCGTATGGCCTAAGTACCGCACGATCCTGCGAGACTACGGCTCAGAAAAGGCACTGGATCCATTATATAATGCCCGATACTGAGCAGGTCAGCTCTTTTGTTGCAACTCAAAATCTCAAACACACAAACTCTCATAGTAGCCTTGGCTCCATGCAGAGTACGTCCTCCACCCGCGAGGCAGGTCACCTGTCAAACAAGGCGAGGATGGAACTGCGAGCATACGCTGTCTTATTCGAGCAGGCGACAGTGCAGCGGAGGCGGTCTTACTAGCCAGCATTGCTGCGATGTCTTGCGTTCAGCCGATACTGCATCATGTCTATGTATACCTCAAACGGCGGGGCCGAAGCCGACTGGGAGGTTTATGCGACGACAGAGAACGCGACTCGTTCCAAACTCGCTCGTCGGGCGACATATAATCACAATACCTACCTCACTACGCCACTTATCTCGGCGACTTTTACTGCAACAAGATGGTAAATTTATCTGGTATAAAACATGCCGTTTCCACCTTATCACCATTGTGGACAGTTTGACTCCAATGGAGATCCGGGTTTTGTGGGCGGATAAGACTTATTCAAAAATAAGGTTCTCGTGGATCACCGCATTTAAAACGCATTTGTCGCAAAAGGCCCACAAGCTAGAACGAGCCATGTATGACTTCTTCAAATAGGTTATCGCCCTCAGCCTTGCAATTGATATCTTTGACCATGGCACATTGATCGTGAAGCCCAACATCTCCAGGCAATGCAAAGCTGATAGCAGCAGGCGTTGGTGCCCATGACCAGGAAGGGCCTATCAAGGTGACTGGGGGATTTTCATACCTGGGTGTGCCCGCCTTGCCTACCAGCTCTGTGGGTGTCGTGTTATAGTGCTGCCATGAAGTGCTCCAGAGAAGACCTAAAATTATTGCTTCTCTCCATAGCCCGGCGATATATTGGAAACCCGTTCGGCTCTGCATTATTTGAGCACTTCCAGCAATTCCGGGCAACCTGTCAGAATGATAAGTAAGATCTCGACGAGTATAGTTCCCTACCAGGTCTTGCCACAGGCGGCCTGGATTAGGCTGAAGATTTAGCATATTGTAGGCCAATATACTATGCTCGTTTCTCTCATGTGTCGACCCATCTTGGGAAATTGTCTCAGTGCAACAATCCCAGACTAGCTCTGAGCCTGTATAATGGACAGTTCTTTTTGACAGTACATTCTCCTGAAAAGCCCACCCACGTTTAGAAAGAGACCAAAGTCGTGCACTAAACTTTCCAGTTTCTCATAGCTGTGACTTCTCTCCTGGATAACAATGTTGCATATTGTTCCTTCGACCAACTCATATTCTTCTTCAACAGATTGCGTTATTCCCCGCCTGACGCGAAGGATTCCGCTTTGTGCATGGGATGCAGCAGCTATCGTAACATGTACATTTTTGAAGCATTCACCCATTTTCGCCTATTCGACCTCCCAATCTTGCAGACTGTCTTGTAAAATATAAAGACTGTCCACCCAAAGGTAGTCAATTGCAACTTCCCTTGTAATATAAGCAGCATCACGAATTGTTTTAGGCAATTGCGTTAAAGATATATATTCCTTATGCTTTTATAATGAAGTAGACGTTGTCTTCAAGACATTCTGGCTATCAGCCCAGCAACAGCTCAAATTTGCGTAGGGACCATGAATATTCCCTGCCTCGTGTGAAGTGGGCTCCTCACTTGGCTTTCCAACGACAATAATACGCTTAGGCAACGGGAGACCATTTTGTTGAATGCAACTGCGATGATGTGTACGGCAATTTTCGAGTCAGTATTTGGTGAAAGAAAAACATTGGCCGCTGTTTGAGTTGATAGTAAATGGAGATACCATCCACAACCCCTC
>JABEER010001830.1:0-32657 GCA_014824405.1 Fusarium sp. NRRL 66896
TTCTTCCCCAGATCCCTGATGTGACGGCTGGTCGTTGGCGTATGATCAGAGTCGACTTGCCCGTCCCTGTGGCCGTCTGACCCGGGCAGCGCTCTCAACAAGTCAAGTCAAGTCAAGCCAGAGCTCTAGCTTGTCTTGACTTGTTAAGTTAGCGGTCTGACTTGACTTGACTTGGCTTGACTTGATATCTTGTCAAGCCTATTCAAGCCGTGTTAGTAAGCAGGCCGGCCATCGTGAGCTCAACGGCAGACTGGCATCTACGGATAAAACAGTCATCTAGAACAAGAGCCCGGCTTTAGATCAGAGGATTCCGCCGCCAAAACTTTACACAAGTGAGCATCTCCATCGTCAGATCTTGGAGAGAGTGTCGCTGCGTGCCAACCAAGAGCTTGGCGAGGCTGAAGACCCTCTCACACTCGCACGCCGTCGAAGGTATAGATAGGAGATCGTACGCCATCCTCGCAAGCCGTGGAAAGTCCTTCTCTCTCTGAGCATGGCATGAAGTATCCCGAGCGAAGTACTGATTTTCCGAATCAATCTGGGGGGGTGGAAAGCTGTCATGCCGAGAGGGTGCAGCCTGTGGTATTCTTGACAGGTGTTGGCGGGCACGATAGGCCTGCACGCGGAGTCGTGTGTGTTCGCGTTCCGATAAGGCTGGGTCTCTCCGCGGACGGCCCATTGCTGGTTGCACCTCTTTGTCCGTGTTCGAATGTCCCGGAGTAGCTGCAGACTCAAACGTCGGTTGCTCCAACATCCTTCTCTCCTCCGTTCCATCAGCCTCGGCGTGGAACACACTCCTCGTTCGTCCTGTATCTTTCGGAGAATGCGCGACCGGAACAGCCAACGATATGGTCGCTGCAGATGGGCAATCGTGTAGGGAAGTGTCGTTGCCAAGACTGGTATCTTCGAAATCAGAGGTTCCCTGCAGGAGACGCCGGACGCCGGCCGATGAGGCGCCAGGGTCGCCCAGAAGGGAGTGTTCGCGTGAATGGCCTATCAGGAAACAACGCTGTAAGTAAATCGATGGAAAAGGAAGAGCTATATTAGCAAGTCCACTAACAATCAGTAGCACCAACCTCCATGTGATGGACCTAACTCACCAGCCAGACAGTTTCGTGGCTGTCAGCTTCTTGAAGTCGCTCGGTCTGGCCCTGGCAACGCGACTGTTGACGTCGTTTTCTGCCACGATCTCGCTCTCGCTGTTTCTTGACTTCGCCTGGGACCGATGGAGGTGCCATGGTGCTTCAACGCGGTTGATTCTGATGAGATAGGTATATGATAGAAGAACGACACGCTCACATGTTCAAGAGACTTGTTAGGTTCCTCAGCTTCCCAAGGTGTTTTGGTTGAGACACTCTTTCCTTTTTCTCGTACGCGTCTCACCAATTTATTCTTTGCAAGACCTAGCAAAGGGGCGAACTTAATTTCGAGCCTGAAATAGTGATTGGCTAGAATGGACGCGTTGGCAGGGCTGCAGAGCAGTCATTGGTTCTAGAGAGCACGCTGACGAAAAAAAGCAAGCATGGTCTAAGATGGGATCCCGTGCAACAGTCTTTATTTACGGTAAATCTGGTAAGTCTACTTCCAAAGAGCCCAGAGATGCGACACAACGCTCTAGGGTAAGATAAAAGGCGGGCAACGTGACAGGCCAAAACGAACCGAAATTCATAGCGACATAGGATATGAAGAAATTTTTACCCATTATCAAAATGAATCGTCGGGAGTACGATATATTTACTTGACCGCGCTGCGAAATGTGACAAAGTCTGCATTGTTCGCTGTGACATAACGATATCCATGAACGGTATTTTCATGGAATCCATTCGTTCATCTACTGGGATATCTTCTTTGGTGTTCAGTCAAGCATGGCCCATGACAAAGTCTAGCTGCTTTAGGACGTCGTTGTGGAGTCGACTGGGATATCGTCCGGCTCAAGCCCCGGCGTTATTGGCTCATTTCTGGAGTAGATCACGATGCTATGGAGCCAGCAGGGATACCGTCCGCTCCAAGCCCTCCTCTCATTGGTTTTGCACCCGCAAAAGCGACTAGTGTGTAACGATAAGTGACAGGGCTGTAACGATATTTCGTAAGCAGTCTCTTTGAGCTCGGACCATGCTTCCGTCTCGACACCAATTCGGATGCATTCTTTTACATATTTTCTGGCCAGAGGTGAATAAAAAATGGGTTTACGGATATAAATCACTTGAGTACTTTCTTTTCTATCGTTTGATGTAAGAATTCTGGGATGCATCGTGGTGGTTGAATTTTGGCAAAATAAAATACCTCTGTCGACTACCCGCGCGAATTCCACCAACACCTCCCAGAACTCAAGCCTGGGGGGAGCCGGATTCGCATGTCCTATATGTCATATGTCATGCGTGCACAGACCAGTATTTTGATAATTTAACGAAATACGCAGACATGATGCGTGCACGGGCCAGATTTGTTGTATTTCATCGAATTACCACCACGACTGCGTACAGTAACAGTAGGTCGAGGGACTCCATCTTATCCTGTCTTCGTTTAACTTACATTTTATCAGTGCGTGATGTGGACATATGCATAGATAGAAATTGAAGTTTTGAGTCAGGGTCTTTTCAACGTTGGCCTATAACCGATCACGCGGCGCGGGTACACGTTTAACTCATGCAATTTAGAGATTTATTTGCTACGTGTGATATGGTATGGTAACCTATTTTACCTCGTCTCTATCTAGCTGTATTAATTTTACGAATTTTGATTGGGGGAAAGGGTAATCCCTGCAAGCGCTAAACTCTAAGTACATCGGTTGGGTAGACTACGAAGAGAATACAGGAATAGGAATATCAATCCCTAGACCAAGGATGAGGGATTTTTGGCTCACTCACTTGTCTGACTCACTCGCTTATCACGCACGTTACCCTAATAAATTACCTTCAAACAAGAGAGATTTCCTTCTTGACATCGTTATCCCACTGCCAGTACTCAATCTCAGCTATCCCAACACGATAATATTCATTGGCTCGAACACCAGTCTCAATCAACTCCAAGCATTTGCACTTTCCAAAGCGCTGCTCGCGGTCAGAGATGTGGCTGAAAGCCACACATTCTTCAGAAGAAGAAATATATCGAGCCATGTAAAGACATACAACATGAACAGCATCATCGTCCGGAGGAAAGTCTTCATCCCACTCTATTTTACCAATCTGGGTTGGTGAGGTGTAAGCATACAGTTTATTACCCTCAGCCTCCCAGCTGTATTGCCGTACGTAACCCTTCAGTCGAATTGTTCCGCTTCGTAGCTGACCAAAAAGATTATCTGTGACAGGCTGGCAATGAACGCTCAGTACCTCGATGTCGCTTCTGGCCCTTACGGGAAGACTTTCGACTTCACTCGAGCCCACAGGGCACTCATCAGAATGATAATGGAGAATCCCATGATCGAAATTAGCTCCATACCAAGTCTCCACATTAGCTTGTTCCATTGAAGCCCATGACCAGGACGGGGCCACAAAACCTTCCCCGGAAAACGGATATCGTTTAGTCTCATTCTCCTCATCTAGTAATGTTCTCCACAACAATCCGCGGATAAGATCTCGTCTCCAAAGGCCGGAAACGTAATCGTCGTTGAGGATACGACTCATCTGCTCTGCGAGGCCGGAGATAGTAACCAATTTATCCGTTCTCTCTTTTATATCTCTGAGACAATATAGTCTCATTAAGTAATACCATCCATTATACGTCTGGCGACTTTCGTTTGTCATTGACCGGAGGACTCTTGATGCAGGTCTCAATTCATAATCAAGCACCATAGTCTTGAAATCTGAATAGACTCCGTCCTCTCGAACTGGAGGCTTGTATGGCGTGCCTTCGGATAGTTTTGATGTGCAACAGAACCAGAATACGCTCTCTTCGCAATAAGATAACAACCTGCCGGAAAGAGTTTGTTCTTGAAGAGTCCAAGCGCGAAAGTCAACTGGCCCAGTCGGACCTGGTTCGAAGGCTTGACGAGACCAAAAGGAAGGTGTAGCTGTAGCTGTCAAGCTATTGTAAGTTGGCAGAAAGACTGGCCGTCGAGAAAGCGCATTTCGCGACGTAAAGCAACCGCCGAAGACATCCGATGCGCCTTGCGCACAGACTGTAACCAAGGCGTTCCTGTAAACGTGTAGCATCTGAGATGATTCCCGATCCCAATCATGCTTGCTGCCTTGAATAATACATAGAGCGTCAACCCAGAGGTAACGGCATTTTAGGGCCTTGCAGATAATGATAGCATCTTGAAAGGTTTGGGGTAGTGACCTTGTGTAAATGCCTTCTTTATGTTGCTGAAGGTTGTCCTCAGTCGTCTTAAGAAACCCCCGGTCTCCCCAACAATAGCTTAACGCAACGTAATGAGCCTTGAAACCATGCGTAATGATTAGTTTTAGATCTGCGGCACAATCTTCAGGCTCAAGGTCAAGAACTCTTGTGGGAAGAGTAGGTAGAAATGGGTCTTGCGTAGGACAATACCGATTGCAATCACGATGAGTTGCGACACATGTATCAAGCCATTGTTTGGCGAGTCCCAAGCTGCGTTCAGACCCTGTGCTTATATCTGAGGGGTCATGATGTTTGCTGGTGTATTTTTCAAAAGAATCTGTAATAATGTTAATTGTATGGCTTGCGATCTGCAGTGCTCTGTCCTACTAGGAATCTGGCAACCTGACAGGTTAATTTCCTCTTCGCCACAGCTGATCTGAAGACTTGGGGGGTCATTATTCTGGACTGTAACCACAACCGGCAGAGACCGCATGTCTGTCAAATCTCGACGATCGTCGTGGGTTCCTGTTATTTCAAAGGATATGTAAGGGAATTCATAGGCGATAACAGAGCATAGCGGGCAGCGATTACCAGAAGCTGATTCTTCTACTTCCCCGAAAGTTGGAGCGAGCTGAAAATCGGAAACGGTCGGGGTATCGGCTAGTTTGAGAGTACTGCAGCGGGAACAGAGACCCATGGCCGAAGTTGTATATTTGCGATACTCTTTCTAAAGCAGGGCATTATTCTAGTTGAAAAACATGGATTGACCAGATATTTGAGATAAACTGACTCTCATGCTAGAAATTATTATATTAACCTACAACGCCGCTTTATTAATAATTAAATCACGCATTAAGATCACATGCTAAAGGAAACGCGGACACGCTGCTCTTATTTTTCTGGCGCCACCGCTCAGTTGTCAGTTCACGCCACTGGCTCCAGGCCATACCTTGTAGGGACCAAGTCTAATTGGCTCCCAGCAAATCTAAAATTTAGCTTATCGCCTTGTCGGCTTCAACACGGCGATACGGCGGGGTTCCTATATTGTTTGAGCCGTGATCGGCAATTAGTTCGATTTGTTGGTCAAGATGAATTGGGCCCATCACTCGGTTTATAGCGACTATAGCAACAACAACAGGACTTTCCATTATTACGAGATGGAACTAACATAGCCTTTCCACTGGCTATACATCGGGGCGGACAGGGTACAGATTAGAAGAATGTAACATTGAGAGGTGGCGTGGGAGCTGTTCATTTCGACCTTTCAGCTCCCCACTCTTGAATCTTTGGCATCTGGTCAGGTCATAGTTAACAGGTGCCAAGTGGCGCACGATTTGTAATCGAGCTTGCTGCCTCCCTTAGTCCTACATGTCTTACTACCCCGCCCTTCCCGGGCCCCAATCAAAGACGGGGTTGATGGCTTCCGAGGGTCACACAGCACAATTCAGGGATGAGTGCAGAGGTTTTGGTAGTCGCGGCCTGTTGCTTTGTTATCTGCGGGGGTTGAAAGTATGCAGCTGTTTCCCTTTCATCCATGCCTGGCGCAACCATGCAGCCAACAATTATATTTTAACGAATCATAATGTGACTGTACTGCTCTTAAAGAGAAGAGAAAAAGGACAATATGGAGAACATATCTGCGCCATGTATGAGATTGCAATAGTACGGACTAATGATCGTTATATTTTATATCAATAACAGGGATTTTTTTTCTGATGTGCCGCATGCCCCTTCTCGCACCTCATCTGTGGTTGCTCCTTATACCTTATTTTCTCGCAAATGGATGCGCTTCCGTTCGTGCGATGAGGCTGATGTGTCAGTTTTCTGTATTCGAGCCAACAAGAACCTGCAGGTAGAAGGCCTCATTATGAACATCGCTAATTCTGAATTGCTAGCCGCACCAATTGGCGAGCCTCTGAATGATTTTATTTTCGTCGGATCATCGGTGATCTCCCAATAAACAAGGAAGCAAGACTTACCCCAGTAGATCCTGTGCGCCTATTTTCTGCAGACGAAGATCCATATCGCCCAAATTTTCTCAGGCTGCAACTCTCTTTCCGTAGACACTGGTACGGACACCTTGTGACCCGAATTATGCGTGGCATGCACGGACCATCAAATTGTGTACAGTAGAACACTTATTTTGACAAGTTTTCATCAAGGTCCACTTCACGTTTTTCCATACAATCTATGTCTTGGACAAGAGTTCGTTGAACAACACCAACGATATCAAGTTGGGAAGTGCTCGTATAGTAGGCTGAGTGGTGTCTTTTTTTGTCTAACTTGATCATATTTGATGTGAAATGAGATGTCACCAATTACGAGCAAAGACTTGATTTAATGAGAGATATAAAGCTAACACCGTAAACTTCCGGCCTAGTTCAGTCTAATCGGAACATTCATACCAGAAATCCTCATCTGATATCGTGGTGTTAGATACAAGACTGTCGATATCGCTCTCGGCACGACCCAGGTCACGCAACTGAGCGCGGCGCTCAGCCCTAGTTTTCGCTTTTGCAGCTTTCTCCTGCTGATGCCGAAGATTCTGCTGCTCTCGCTCCCTTAGCCTTCGTCGTCGTGCCACAGGCTCCCAGCAAGTCATGCAGATCCATCTATTCTCATTGAAGGAGTACTCAGGCAGTATACCACCCTTCTCACACCGGCATGTGACAAACCCCTCACCCCCAATGACGATTCTATTGGCACGGGTATATCGAGCAGTGCCCGAAGGTGGGTGCAATCCACAATCAATGCAAAACCGTGATGTGGGTTTGCTACCCCCTTCCTGTTTTTCCTCTTCGCGTGTTGTCGGCGAAGCACTCTGCTCTTTTGAGGTATAAACAATCGTAGCATCCCAAAAGATCCTTTCCAAGTGAAACCGAAGCTCGCTCGGCTGCAAGCACATCGTTCACTGTAATTGCTACTATTTTGCGAAAATGCCTGCTTGTCGTACGAAGAATCAGCTTGTCAAAACTATCGAGTTGGTTGATGATGGCATTTTGAATTTCATTCGGTAAGGTACTGAGCGATTGAGGTGATGAGAGCGTGGACATTTTGCCTTTGCGGTGGCACGACTTGCCTGTAGTGCTGAGGTAAAGAAAGAGGCCGAATTCGACAGTTGCGACGCTGGTGTCGTGCAGATAAACTTCCTCAGGTGGTAAAGGTCGGCAAAATCAAATGACCAACGGGGTTTTAGTCGAAGGCATCGACGAATGATTTGATGAACACTATATCGATCTTGTCGTAGTATTGGATCTTTTGACACATAGGAAGTGCTATTGTTCTTCATAAGCCTGTAGCGTAGATACCCAGGCCCTTGACGTAACTTTTCCAGCAACATTAGTGAAGCCAATCAAAAGTCAAGTCAGCCCCTTGTCAAAACCGAGCTTACCCCTCCGAATGATATCATTGTTTGAAGCGGGGAAACTCTGATTTACAACCTGGAACTGTCTTCCAAGCTTTCACAATGAAAAAATCGCTCCTCGAGTTAGATCCAGACGCCGATGCGCTGCTCATCTTGCAGAGTCCCAATTTGCAACAAGTCCATGCAGCAAAGGAAGTCGATTTGCGGGATACGAAAGACAAAGCCGAACCGAAAACGACTGCCTCGACCCCGGCCAAAGGGAAAAAGAAAAGCAAAACATTAACAGACCTCAAAAAGATTAAATCTCTACAACCATATCGGGACGATGGCAGTCCTAACGAGCTTGAATTTCGGGTATCCACCAAGCATCTTTGCATCGCGTCACCAGTCTTTCGCAAGATGATACAAGGCAACTTTCAGGAATCGCAACCCAACGAAAAAGGGCTGTTTGAAATCAGAACCTCGGATTGGAATGCCCAAGCTCTTCTGGTCTTGCTTGACATTATACATGGTCACCACCGCCAAGTGCCTAGAGACCTAGATCTCGACACTATAGCACAAATTGGGTTCCTTGTTGATTACTATGACTGCCTTGAAATTGTTGAGGTTTTCTTTGATCTGTGGCAAGCGCATCTCAGCGATTGGTGGAAATATGGTCGGATTTACTTTGACAAAAGTTCAATACATCCCTTTGGTGAATCTCAGTTATTGATGTTATTTATTGCCTTGGCATTTCGAAACCAAGTGGTTTTCAAGAATCTTACAATTTCCGCAATACTCACAACATCCGGCCATATTGAGACACATCTACCAATACCAAGTCAGATCCTCGGTATGTACTCTTGCTTAATATACCACATAGACAAAGTGGCTAATCCCGAGTAGATAAGATTGATCAACAGCGCATCGGACTACTCGATCAAATGTTCACTCAACTATATACCTTGCAAGAAGACCTTTTCGTGGGACGAGTTGGTTGTTCCTTGGAATGTTCATGCAGACTTCTCGGATACCTGATGAAACAAATGCGGGACCAGGGTCTGCCGATGACGAAACCAGAACAACCGTTTCTGGGATTTAGTGTTACTTTAGTGGCTGACTTCATCCGTGGTATCAAGACTCCGTCTTGGTACAGCAAAAAGCAGAACGTGGACTCTTGTAAACTGGAGAAAAGTCTCTGCTTGGGAGAGAAAGAGCTGGAAACATCGGCAGAAGGGTTAAACTTAGATGACCTTTAAGCAACCTATTTTAAGTACCCTCGTCAGTTGGTGCAAATACTTTACTTGCTAAGTTATTCTCTTCTTCTGGGTTTTAACTACTTGCCACTAAGGCAGCCAGTAAAGATAATATTTTATTTTGTTCGAGAGATTGGTGGTGTAAAATTAAGTGATGGATAACAGGAAGATTTCTCGAAACAGGGCCAAAGTCGTGACGATTTCTACTCTAAGAGTCCTTATTCAAGCCCTTCAGTAAAGCCTTGAGGTGCGAAAGCGGAAACGATAAAAATTTCTTGTCTATAATTGCTTGCACAAGGTGACTTCAGCAGCCAGTCACTCCGGGATTGATCCCCTTGTCCATCTGCATTGGGACTTCTATAGGTTATGAGCTTTTAAAAACGACGTTTGAAAGTGTAGGTTAAGCTTGTCGTCTCGCTTGTCAACCACTGTAGGATTTCCACATTACTTTTAGGTCCCGCATTGGCTCACGGTGAGCGTGGGTAAGCTGACTGATGAAAGGCACTACTCCGTAATAGGAAATGTAACGCTTTATCGAGAGTGAAATCTTCGAAATAGTACATGACATGCCATAACTGCAACGTTAATTGAAATTGAAGAAAACTTGGCTTGGAATGCTAGTTCGAGCCCTAAAGAAGAGATCGTAGTTTTATTTGGCCGAAAAATGTGCTGGTGGCTTTGAACCCCAAGTCAAATTTGCCTACTGGATTTTCATCCTTGGTTGCGGTTAGTCAGGCAAACTTACCCGCCTCTATTTCTACGTAGGGCTGGAAATGCAAAAATCTTACAGGGTTGGAAGCAAAGAACCAATCAGGCTCAGAAGAGCCCGCTCTGGGAGCTGCGGCTGTTACATTGTCTTCTATCGTGTGAAAGTGTAATGACCCAATCAAGACGCGTAACGTTCCTTTTCACCAAGTAGGCGATTTTACGGCAAAACGCCGAGGAAATTTATAGTCGCCTGGGTTGGCACGGACAGAAATCAGACAATGCGGCGGGATTTAGTTCAACCTTTGTACAGTAGGGCATGGTCGAGAAGCGACACATAAAAGATCAATAGGTTGTCTTCGAGCCTTGTCCATATTTCTTCCATGTACTCATGGTCTCTCTCGCCATCGATTAGCACATTCTTCAATGCCATTGAGGCGTGAACGGTGTTGTTTAATGCATCCATCTGAACCTCGGTGAGCCGAAACGGGAGACTTGGGCCAGTCCTCGCCCATGCTCTTCTATAAACGAAACAGATGAGCTTCTGTGCTACTCTGACATATTTCTCATAGGTTTTATCCTGGAGCTTGTAGAAGAATGGCATCCCTGAGGTCCGGCGTGGAAGGAAGGAATTGAGACGATGCTGGTCGAAGACGTTGAATCTGCCATTGGACATGGTTTTTCTTGCTCGCTCCACGAGGCGCTTTAGTGCGGCAAGAATATGCTGTAAAACGTGTTCACTTTGGAGCTGCCTCTCATGCTCATTGCCGTGGTGACTGTCCCTATTCATACCACTACAATTCCGGCTCTCCCCCGATGGAAGATCAAGTAAACGGGCGGCGGCTCCTAATGGGTGTTCCGCCAAATACCGCCCCCATTCTGTAAACTGAATCCACCTGTATTGCTCTGATGTTGGGTTAACTTCACGCTGCCACCGATCTCGCGTATGCTGAGCTGAGGTCACGGTTAGATGGGCAGCCTGGGCGAGCTTCTCTTCTATGAGGGCATCTAGCGGGAGGGTGGATTGTAGATATGCCGACGAAGCTCCAGGGTCCAGTTCGCCGGAGCCGCCCACTGTTGAGGCTGGCGCGTGCGAGGTTTCCGATAATACGGGCTCCGATACCGATGTGGGCTCCAATTCAGGTGCTAGAACTGGGAAATAGCGTCTATTGCTCGATGATTTGAAAAGCGTCTGGCAAGCTATTGGTGCGCGCGCGACTCCTTCCTTCAGCCAGGCTTCAAGGATGCCGTTCTCGTAACGCTGGCCACGACGGTGGGATTTTCGACCATGGACGAGACGAAGATGCTCCCGCATATGCGTTTCAGAACGGCATACATACGGTCGCTTCTGACCCTCACAACAGAGGTATAGGATGTTATCGAGATGAACGGGGAGGTGAGGGATTGCTGGGTCTTGCGAGCTGGGTTGTAGATTCCGGATAACGTTGCGGTCACAGATGGGAGATAGGTCCCTAAAGGATTCCTCGTACTTCTTAAGCTCTTATTTCGAAAGGGTCAGCTCCTTGTGGAACGTACGGATATGATTGCGGATGGAAGTTGCAAATACGGATTTGCACGACTTGCATATAAGTATGCGAAGGGCGGAATGGAAGTATATGAGGTCAAGCGACTCCATCATATCCTGTCTTCGTCTAACGTATAGTTTTCAGTGCGTGAAGTTTTGAGTCAGGGTCTTTTCGATGATGGCTTATAACCTATCACGCGACGTGAAAACGCGTTTGACTCGTGTAATTTAGAGTTTTATTTCCTACGTGTGAGTTCGTGCGGTAACCTATTTTACCAGACCTTGCCCGTTATTCTCGTTTTTGTATTCGTCTCCACTTAACTGTATTAACTTTACGATTTTTGATTGGGGGAAAGAGTAACCCCTGCAAACGATAAACTCTTAAGAACATCGGTTGGACAGACTACAAAGAGAATACAGGAATAGGATCAACAACTACACGCTTGACAGCCACGTCTCTGATCTCTACTCCTGACAAGAAAAGCGCTTCAAGCTCTTCTGTGCTTTTGTCCGTGCCAAAGCCGTCATGTCCAATCAGTATGTTCATCCACTGATCCAGTTCTACTGCCTCAGGGTGATCCCATTCTTGGTCTTCTAGGGTTTTCTGCATTTCTCGCTGAGCAAACTCATAGCATGCGTGCTCCATCACTTGCTGTAACTTCACCATTAGTCGGTGTTGCACTTTAGCTTCTAGAGGCACCGGATAGGAAGGGTCTTTGTGCCAGACTTTCAGCTTTGTAAATCCACGCCGCCCTAAATACATTTACATGCAATTAGTTTAAGTTTAGCATGGTTGAGTATGGTGTGATGCTTACCTTTATCTTGATTGCTCACCTTCTCTACAGGCTCATCTGAATGTTCTTGGTCCGCCTCAATGCGGCACGGCCCTCCCGATATATTCTCCAAACCTGATTCCCCAGTATTCTGGTTCGAAAGATCGTCTTCTATGGGAAGAGGAAGCTTGAGGAACAGTTCCGGGAAGCGACGGCGTCTTTCCCCAATTGGGAGCTCAAACACTTGTCTTTGTATCAATATTCTTGCCACAACACGCATAGCGCTTGTGCCGTATACATTGACGACTTCTTTGATACCCAACAGGTGTTTCTTACTGCCGATAAACCGCTCGATCCCTTCACCAGCCAAAAGTTCAGCACCAGCTTTCTTGAGTTTCTTCCTATAACAGCTGAGTGCACTATAAACCACTATCTCGCTCGGTAAAGCAGCCGTATTGGCTATGGCATGCTGTGCTGGGGTCGTATTCAGTGGCTCAAATGGCAGCATGCATTCTCCGCAGAGCATCGACTCGCTAGAGTTGCATTCGCCTTCCCTGGTACATTCTTCGGGAGAGCACTGGCAGTACTCTTGTCCATCGTCCGGTAGTCTCATGCTCACAGTGGGGAATGCTCAGTAGATGAGGTTTTTTTCGATGTAAAAAGTCAATGGGGATACGGCTAGAAGAAAAAGAGGAAAAGAAAGAGAGGAGAAAAAAGCCAAAGAGGGGATTTTGGCGGCAGGAAGTGACTTCATATGGTTATTCCGTAGCCAATAGGCCGAATGACACCCGCAATACGGAATAACTCGTACATTCCGAGACATTCAGTCATGTGCCATTATGATAGAGGTGTTAATCGGGAAAGCTGCGCTCCTTTATAGTCTAACTACTGACTTGCACGGAGCAGAATCCGAACACGGTCAAGTTGCGCCAGCTGCTTTTAATACATAGGTAGCACGGTTCTGATACATTTAGTTTGTCGTCTATTTTCCTCTCAGCAACACAGCATTCGTGTCTCTAACTGCCATCTCATATCCTGTGACTGACCCTCATCAACCCATTAACCTGTGATCTACGAGCCCAATATCTGGTAAAGCCTCCCTGGCTTGTGCCATTGCTGCAAATATGTCATGCTCTAAAGAATCTTGGATATTGCTCAGGTTCTTGTTTTGATACCATTTAATTTCCTCCTCTTGGCGTTTCAACTTTTCTCTCTCCGCCTCAATCTCCGCAAACTTCCTATCGGCTTCCTTTTCGATAGAGGCACTGCTTCGGTTTGCCGTGAGGATTCCCCTCTTGATTTGCTGCTGGAGTGGCGTGATGGCGTTCTGGTACATTGGAGTCCCGAGAAGCCGGACAAACTCTTCCGCAGCTGACAATAGATTCATAGCTCCGGCCAAGTCAACGCTGAGTCGATGGATGGCTATGTCTTGAATTCCTGCCACCGAGCCAAGTAGGGTAGAGAGCTTTTCAGTACTGCTTTCAGTTTCAAATGTCCTGTCATGCTTGAATAAGTCTATCCACCTCTGTAAAGGAACTGCCTCAGCGCAGGTCCAGCCCCAGCCGTCCAGCTCTTTTTGCATTGTTCGTTGTCCAAATGCGAAACATGCATGCTCTAGTATTAGCTGGAGCTGCGACATCAGTCTTTGCCGTGGCCTAATAGGAAGAGAAGCAAGAAGTTGGCAATCTTGGAGACTTTGGCCATGTAGGCTATTCTGTAATCCACTTCCTATAATAAATATGATGCATTAGTATATCGCATTTCCATCTACGCCCAGAGAGGCACGCTTACCTTCAAACCCGCCATGTACCTCGTTTGATTGGCTACAGTCACCATCAAGCGCCTCGGTCTCTTTTGTCGGCAGATGTCCAGTTGCTGTCCCTCGCCCCTCTTCAAAGTTCGATACCTGCTCTTCTGGAAAGAGGTCGGGAAATCGGCGCCTTGCTGCATCGGTGCACGTGAAAACTCGATCATCCAGCAGGACCCTGATAGTGGCTACTACGCTTGAAATGCCGTAGTTGTTGACCAGGTCTTTGACTCCCTGATGGCTTCTCTCTCGCTTTCTCACAGTCTTTCTGATCGACTGATCATTTGGACGTTTCTCTGCGATTTTTAACAATTAGGGCGAGCCTTTGAAAGCGACATAGATGCCCCTTTCACTGATCAGGTCTGGCTGCTCGGCATTGTCGGGCTCCGGGAACGCTGACTCCTCAAGATGGCAATCAGGACAGATTACTGTTGCACCAAGCTCAGCTTCGATCTTATAGTCACCCTTTGCCTTCGCGCATTGACACATATCTGCAGCTGGTGCATCAGAGGTCATTATCGTTGTATATTGGTCGGGTTGCAGTAGACGGAAGTATGGCTTGAAGAGCGGTGAAGAGGGTCAATGAGGGAGGGATAGACTTGGCTGCTAACGGTAGATAATGACAACATCATATGTCTCATGCTGTAGCCAATGAATTGGCTGGGCTGGGGCCATCTCCGGTTGGGCGGGTAGGGATAAACAATTTTCAGGCGCCATGCAAGTCGGAGTAATACTTGCAAGCTTCCGAGACATGGTTTCGCGTATGTAATATGTCGTTGGGTCTGGGTTTCTCTCAGCTCTTTTCCAAGTTCCTCACATCTATCGTACACAGTTAAATAAAGCTGGGTACTTAGATCTTATCTTGATTCTTAACACTGGCGATCCACAACTTCCTCGCCCTATGTGACCTTCTTCTCTCGCCAGCAAAGCTTCGTCTTGAAAAGACATTCCAAGCCAGCCTTGATTGCAGCTTTGCAGAACAGTTCTCCGATTCCTTGCTTTGCGTTCGGGGTACATCCTCCATTACCCCAGAACTAGCCACAACGCACGACCTTTGGTATTTCTCTGGCCGCGAATGTTATATACTGTAGTGAAGGAAATACTAAGGAATCCATGTTTCGTCGCAATCTTCGAACTGGTCTGCATAATCGACGTCGCTGTCATCAGCATAGAAAATTTTCGTCTCGATACCATTAATACCATCGAAGACCGCATCCTCCCTATCCACTGCTATTTTCTTGTCTTCCATAAGCTCGAGAGCATTTTGTAGCCTATCACCCGCCAACATTCGGTACTTCTCGTCCTCTTTTGCGATACGGCGTAGAACCTCCTGCTCCTCCTGGTCGAGTTCAGCGCGCTTCTTGGCTATTTCTTCCTGAGCATGTTCAAGTTGCAGTTGTATAAACTGTTTATTTTGTGTAAGCTCCATAAGTGCTGACTGAGCATCTGAACGTAGGTGCGAGATGGCTTTTGCATATACGGTTTCCCCTATAATTCCGGCAAACCGTTCGGCATCAGTGAGAAACCGTTCTAGCCCTGCTGAGTTAGTGCGCAGGCGATGAACAGCTGTATGTCTGATGGATGCAATCGAACGCAGTAGTTCTTTCGGGAGATCTTTATCGATCTTGCCTCTCATACTCCCCTCACGTCCGAAGAGCTCGGCCCATCTATTCAGTTCGACCGATTCAGGACATTCCCAACCGCGTTTTCGCATAATATCGGGGAGAGCTCTCGTTCCAAAGTCAAAACAAGCAAGTTCTAATGTCTTTTGCAGTTTCTCCATAAGCATGTGCTCGATTGGGAACGGCAAATATACAGGAAACAGCGATAAGTCACCAGTTTCGCTTTCCGTAATATTGTTATTAACGTCTGGACATAAGTTCAGACAGGATAAGTAATCACGGAGATCATAATGACGTACCATCTAATGCCGTTGTTGTGATTCCTGTACAGTCGAGGGTCCCTTGACTGCTAGTCCATTGAGTTTGGATAATACCTTCCAGCGCAGCTTGTTCACTCCTGGTAGCTTCTGCTTCCAGTAAACTCCTGGCTGCGGTCTGGGCTGTAGAAGGCTCGAACAGGTCCGGAAAACGCTCACTTGCAATCGAGGTTGATTCGTAAACCCTATCCGAAAGGAGCTTCAATATTGGCTGGTGTATGGCGTCGGCGCCATACTGAGTCACAAGTTGCCGGACTAGACTGCCCTTCCGTAGATGACTCCCGATGGATTTCTTTACAGGCCCAAGCTTCCTGAATTTGGCCTTCTGACCAATAAAAATGTCCTTTGTCGCCTGATAAATTATCTGATCATCCAATTCCGCTATCACGGTCGGGTCCATATTGGATAGTTTGGAAACTGAGAAATAAATGTCTGAAGTATTACGTAGCACTTGAGGGTTGCAGCTAAATGCTAGCAAAATTAAGTTCCTTCCCCGCTTGTTAGAAGGGGAACTTCATGCGCAACCCAGTCTGCATGGATGCCTGAGCGCTTAAATTTTAGTCAGGCTTCGCAGGTTCTCATTCATAATCCTAAGATCAGCTCCATAGGAAGGGTTATCACGCAATTCAATTAAGAGCTCCATGAGGTCTCCAAAACACTGTCCCTCTTTCAGTGAAAGAGGAGCTAGCAGCAGTACGAGCCAATAAGATACGTAGAATTTCCTCTTTCAGTGAAATTGGGACGGACCATAAGGATGTAGGGTAAATTAAATCAATTGTTCAACAATTGATTTTGGACTGTAGGACTAGGGTATCCAGGCGACGTTTTTGATCCATGCTAATTCAGCAGCAGACAGCCCCAGATGCGTCGTTCTGAACCTAAGTAGTTAGTGAATAGCAATTTTTTCAAGATACCAAATACGAAATAAAATGTCTCTGGCTATCAAGACTACTGTGTCGGGATTTAGCAGCAATCAATCATGAAGCTCGTCCAACAAACCAAAACCACTAGCCTGGCTCTTGATTCCTTGATCTTGCTATAACCTATAGTCCAGGCGGCTCCGTCATTCATCTATCTTCAACTAACAGAGCACACCCAGGGGCTGAGTGAACTCGTCATTATTAGCGCCTCGCGCCGGTCTTGGTGACTATAGGAGCGGCTGCTACTGACGGTCCACGATTCATCTTATCTGACGTGGCATGAGGTGTAAACCTATGACCCCTGTAATGATGTGGCGTTCGTATCTTTTGCAGTTTTCTTTCTCTCCCGCGCGACAAAGCAATTCGCCGTTCTGAATGCATGTTTTCTTGGTATCTAGCTTCATTGAATTTGATTTGTAAGTTTTTGGAAATAATAATAGATTGCCTGAAGCTCCTATAAGCCCCTCAGCAAATAATCGGCTATGTGCATCAGGAGGGTATGTAAGGTCTGTTCCCATCGACGCGACGATTGTCTGGTGGCTGGGGTCAGCTGGTCAATCCTCAAATGAGTGCGGTATCCCTCTACGTTTTTACACTTTCCACTCTCCGCAGTGACGGTGTAGACAATCCCTCTAGTGTGTCCTGCTACCTTGTACTGCCTAACGCTTGTTTAGGGAGGGATCGACAGCTTCCAAGGCTGGGACGGCCAGACTGCATAACTGTCTGCAGGTCTGAGGCTTAGGCAGCGCGACCCGTTGCTTTCCTGTTAGCGTTGGTTGCAAATATGCAATGATTTCTTTTTTGATCTATCTCCGGTGCACCTGGACAACCATCAAGTGCAGTTTAACTAGGCATGATCTGGCTGCTCTTTTCACGAGAAGAGAAAGGAGACAACATGGAGAGCCAATCGAGCCCACGCACGAGACTGTTGTGGCAACAGCCCGACATTGGTCATGATTTACAATGAGTTAAGGGTGGGTTTTCACCGACACGCTGCATTTTGCTTCTCGCTCACCTCGTGCCTCACCTCACATTTCAGTTAGGACGCCACATTACAAACTCTCCAACAAGGATCTAGCTGAGCGGAACTGAAACAGGTTGTCTCTGTAGTCGTTAGATTTCTTGTGTCCCTGCAAGTAGAAGCAGTCCGGTGAGGCCGACACACCATTCCGACTCGATACTGTTGCATTGGTGGACCCTTTCGCAAAATGGCCACCTGCAGTCAAAAAGCCTCATCACTGGGATCACTGACTTTGGGTGATTACTCGTGCGAATAGAATAGCCTCCCCGTGGTTGTGGTTGCGCCGGGCCACTAAGGGACTTCGTTGCGCGAACTGCGAGAAGGCGGTGAAATCTGGAACATGCATGTAATGAGTCACAATAGCCACACTGCTGCTGTCAGTCTTTGGTCGGGCTGAGGTAGGACGACTGAATGCACGCCAATACTTCCGCAAGCATCGGAAGTCATGGTCTTAGGAGCAGCACAAGCCTTGGTTTCTAAACCAACATATTTATAATGCAGATCGAGAACTTTACATATTCTAATCCTCCACAGACGCAGACGTCCTTGCGTATAAGCCTAGACAGATCATCTGTTACCATATCTACTCAACAACAATCCGTTTTCAAAACTGTCCATCCAGCAACAAAGTCCCCAACGGCTGTTCAAATAGGATATACCTGTTTATAGTAAGTGTAGTCCTCTGGCTAATTGAACGTATTCAAGGACTAAGTCTCCATTTGTTAAAATATGTTAATAAGCATTGGCAGGACATGGCATCGAATCTAGACACAGTTACGCAACGATTGACTACCGTCAAGCTCGAAGATAAGCCAGCCATAATCTTCGTGAATAACGCAACTGCGATAGCAGAACTGGTCGACTCTCTCGATGGACCTCCAACAGTTCAGCCGTCGATTTTTATCGACCTTGAAGGGGTAAATCTTTCTCGCCATGGAACCATCTCAATCATGCAGGTGTATTACCTCCCAATTAAGTGTACCTATTTGATTGATGTGTACACGCTGGGCGACAAATGTTTCTCAACGCCTGGGAGGAATGACCGTACTCTCAAAGAAATCTTGGAATCTGACAGTGTCACCAAGGTGTTCTTTGACGTTCGTAACGATTCAGATGCACTTCATGGCAACTACCAGATCAAGTTAGCTGGTATCCATGACCTGCAGCTCATGGAGTTGTCAACACGATCCTTTTCGAGAAGATGTGTCAACGGGCTTTCGAAATGTATCGGGCGAGGCGCCCCTCTATCAATTCAAGATCGGCTGGCTTGGGTTCAAACGAAAGAGAGCGGACTTCGACTTTTTGCTCCGGAGAAAGGTGGAAGATACGAGGTTTTCAACGAGCGTCCATTGCCTGATGCTATCAAGTTCTACTGTGCCCAGGATGTTCAGATTCTTCCACGTTTGTGAGATTATTACGATGGAAAAATGGGCCAAAAATGGCGCGAGAAGATGATTGCTGCATCAAAGGCAAGAGTACAGTCATCTCAATCCGCTACCTACAATGGCAAGGGACGACACATGGCTTTGGCCCCTACTGGATGGTAGAGAATATTTTCCCTGTGCTTCCTTTTGCAGTATCGCCTATAGTATGTATATTGATTTATTTTATCTCGTGATGGTTCTGTAAGTTCTGTCCAAATGTTGATCTTTATGTCGGAGCGAAGAGCAGAGGTATGTGTAAGGCCGATCGAGAGGTATCGTGTTAGGTATCCAACAAAATTCCTGGCCGTGAAGCTGAGGCATGATCATGGTTGCTGTAAAATGAGATCTTACATCATATCCAGGGTCGGACAGAAGCACGAGCGGCCGCGATTGCACGCGCCAGTCAGGCACCCATGACGGTACGTCATCCGCTGGAGGGCTAGGTTCTAGCACAGAGATACCACCAATATGGTAGAGTGAATATTTCTCTGAATCGCCGCAGCCTGAGAAGTGGAGGATGTCCAAGTTGCCAGTTTCTTTGATGTAATCCTTTGCAAATTTGATATATAACTCCGGTCCAGTCAGATCATATCGTGGTTGAAACCATGTTGAATCGGAGTTGTATGGGAAAGCCAACCCGAAAAGTGCATTCAATCGGTCTTCATCTTTTGTGCAGTCCCACGTACTGAACGTATGAGCCAGGTGTGGATATGAACAGTTTATAGCATCTGCAATCTGTGCTCTGAGCTGGCCCAACCTAACAGCATGACGAAATGGCTCGAGCACCAATGGTGCAGGTGGATTATGCACGGAAGAGGATATCCTCCTAATCGCGGCGAAAAATATGTCTCCATTAATAGTTGAGCCACCGCATCGAAACTCAAGCTGTGATGCGAGTGCAACCTCTTGCACTATCCATAGTCTGCCAAACCAAGTATTCTTGACCAACCAGGCCGAAGCGGATAATGGAACTTTATCTGGATCAACCAGATCTGATATATCACGGATAAACCCAGCTTCAATCAGCCTTTGCATCGGCTCTTTCCAAGACGCGAGGTCGGATCCTTCAATCGCCAAGATAGTTGATAGATCAAAGGCGATTTTGGTATTCTCGTCGTCAGGGTCTAGCCAGCATATTACTCGCTGAGCTTGTCTGAAAATCTTTGACATAAGCGTAACTTGAAACTGTCGTTCGATATAGTTCTCTTGGTCGATACAAATTTGATCTATCCATAACAAAATTTTGTTGGAGCCAGAGCAAATGGCGTCAATGGCATGTTTTAAGGATTGCCGAATCTTGAGCTCGAAGCCGTCTACCTCGAGGATTGGATCCTCTGACGATGCACAGCCCCAGACATATGACAGTGCTGCGAAGCATGGAGTATCCTTGAGTCTGGACAATACGAGATGGCCACATATGGAGTATTTCGTTTCACTTTGGCTCAGTTCGAGCAATCGAATACTGTCAGGGAAGGGAAGCTTGTGATACAGGCGTGGCGAATCCATGGTTTACTCGCGGTTAAGGCCGGTTTCCAATCCTAGTTAGGAAGTATGTAAAGAAATGTGTTTTAATATGTATTCATCAGGAGTCAACCTATGCGTTGACTATTGCTTTTGATTCTAGGCAGGAATGGGGTATTTAAAGCATATTAATTGTCTGTGACTCACAGAGGAATGATGTCTCTGATCAGACCAAGCAGGGAGCAGCTGCACTCGTTAGTGGACGCAATAAGTCACGCGTGGTATAGCCTGCATATGATAAACAAGTATGTCAGACCGACTTACATATTAGCCGGGCGCTTCCTGACATCATCCTTCTTCAACCCCGCCTCTAAAGGCACAACCCTTAGCGATAGCCAACTACTTCATGTTACTACACCGTGTCCTTATGCAGCAACACCTACTTACACGAATAAACGCTTGCTCTTTGGCGATAATCTTAACCAGGCTTATATATATATATTTTGTAATATTAGTCCTTTTATACATGGATTGACTCGACTAAAGTGGATGACCAGTATTTAGTTTACCTGCTTTGATTGGCGGTCACAAAAATAGAACTCTATCTCATCTAAAGAACTCTTTCGCCTTTAAGATTGGGCGTAAAAAAGAACTCTACCAGAGTTCCACATGTACTACGGCAGTATGGTAGCACGTGGTAGGAATGGAATAAAAGTGGGAAGTCGGAAGCACGAGTGCGCACGGATAAAAAGGAGGTAAACAACATATTAGTTTTATGGAACTTGGTTACCTTATTAATGTGCACGGACAAAAAGTATAGAAGCTATAGGCGATTTTACGTCAAAAAGCTGGGGAAATTTGTAGTCGCCTGGGTTGGCACGGATAAGGATTAGACAATCGGCGGGATTTAGTTCAACCTTTGTACAGTAGGTTTCCTCGTGTCAAAAAGCAGCAGCTCAATCCGATGTCGATCCCCCATAGCCTTGTCCCCACTCCGCATTCCATAACGCCCCCGGCCAGAATTCATACCTCTCGCTGAACCCTTCGCCTGCGTCGGCCTGCGGCATGAAGCCTTCTGACCGCTGCGTGCCGTCGTCGTGCATAAAGTCGCCCGAGATCCATTCAACTGCAGTCCAAGGGTTCGCGTTAGTTGGAGTTGGAGGAGTCAGAGTGTGCAGTTGATTCATTTGCCTCAGGGTGGCAATGAGTTCAGGAACATCGACGATCTCTCCCATTTCGGCTAAGACGCGCTCTCGCTCGCCGAAGGCCTTTAAAATGAACTGTGACGGAGTGACTGCGGCATTCGGCCTGTGAGTGTCCAACAAGGAATGCTTAGCGTAAAGTGACTCAAGCACGGCCCAACCGCGATTAGCCAACGAATTCGTCGGACTGTGAAATAAGAAAGTGGCGAGGGAGGCAAGGATATCAAAGTTGAAATGCAAGCGGATATACCACGCAAAGCCCCATCGATCCATCGAATCATACGAGTTGCTCGCGTTTTCGCAGCTGGAGAGAATGAGTTTGAAGAGGCTGTCACGAGGAGACAAGACATCAGTCCCCCAGTCTGGTGATTCTTGCATAGGATGCATCATGTCGTGCAGCCGTCTGATAAGGTGTGGGCGGATTCCCAGGGCCGCCGCGTGGACTTTACTTGCAGCGGATGGAATAAACCTTCTTTCAATGTCCACAAGGTCAGCGTCAAGCTGTTGTACGAGGAGCCGATTATGGTTCAAGAGGGAAGCATCTATGCTTCCACGGTCTCCGCCGTGGCCAAGGATGTTCGCCTCCATAGCCTGACGAGCCTTCTTGTCGAGTAAATACGCCGATACCCGAGTTATGACTATGACAAATGCCATCTCCGTAGGTCCCTCTTTGTGCACTAGCGGATCTGTGGCATCGGGGAACAGGTCCGCATCGTTGAGGTTGAGAGGGCTTTTGGTGTCGAAGTGCTCAGGCACGGAGCTGTGTGTTAAACCAGAGTCGATGCCCAGCTTGATGTCGAAAAAGACAATTTGCCACCAAATACGCCGACGCATTTCTGTTTCAAATGGCGAGAGTGATAGATGTGTGCCATCACGATGATAGCCCATGCTCATAGCGATTCGTACTAGTGTACCTGACAGGACCCAGGCAGCATGTTTGTTGCATTGGCCCATGAGGATGATCTTCACCGTCAGCCGCTTCTATTACCCACAGAAAAGCCATCAAAACTTACAGAAGTATGTATCTGAGCCTGCAGGACAACCATGTTGTACCGTCCCAGAGAACCAAACTGCGCCAGCGACACGCTGACTGCGGTAAGAAATTCTTGGAGGAAGTCGTCTCGCTGTTTTTCAGCACCAAGCATGTTTGTGATTTCGTCACTTCTAAGTGCCAATACAGCCAGTCCGAAAATACTATACACCAGTGCTTGTTGATCCAGCGGAGTCGATTCGATGTCGGCTGTTGTAGAGACAATTAGGGGTTGAACAGTGGGTGCGTGTATTATCTTAAGCAGTGGATTGACGCGCTCGAGATATATCTGCCACAGCTTGAAGGCTGTGATCGGGTCGAGGGTCGGACAGTTAGTGAACCTCAGGGGTTTATAGCCTGTGAAATCATCAGATGCATTTTCTTCGCTGAAAGCAACCTCTGGCTGATCCTGTTCCATAAGGTTCTTCATTTTACAGATCTGTATTGTTGGTCAGCTTCATTGGATTGTGATGCAGGTTGAAGGGCAAATACCTCGTCGTTGAGAGTCACCCACAAATCGCCATCGGCATGCGTCCTCGCTGATTCACCAATTGTTTCGCTGCTGGCTGGCGCGATGTCGTTACTGCTGGTGGTGGTACCTCCCTGTCCTGAACGAATTTGGGAACTGTCATCCACTGCAACGTGTTCTTGAAGCAATGCTTCACATTTGGCAAGGCGCTCCCGTATATCCCGAGCAGTAGACTTAAGCCTAGGCCTTGAGGGTGCCGGCTTGGAAGGTACGCAAGTGACGTTGTTCTGTTCGTCTTAGAGTCGTTCGTCCAAATAAAAGCAGGATATTGCGGGAACTCGATCACGAGAAGTGACAAATGATGTCACTTACACGAGACTTAGTGTGATAGAGACAGAATGACTGACCTTGATACAATTCGCACAAGGGATATCCTTGTTGCAGAGTATCTTCCTCCGGCGGCAATTTGCGCAAGAAAGGACCCGATTGCTCGGAGTGCCAACCCCTCCGTCTGTCCGCCTTCTACTAGCGCCCGCTGTCGATCCTGTTTCCATGATGGAATGCTGAATCTGGACCTGATATTTGTGATCAGTGAAATGATGCGATTGCTGGGCGCAGTCGCAGGATGCCGGACTTTGAACTGTCCACGAATGCGCTCGAATTCTGCGCTATTTTCTACCTACTCCCGCCTCACGGGGTTGAATAAGCGGAAGGCGCAAATCAGCTAGATGCGGGACTTCGCGTTCTTAACATTCCGAGCGGTCATTTCCCAACTGAGCTTAGCCGATTCGGACCAGTCATCTTGCACAGCTTGCTAGGCTATGACTAATCGCGGAGATTCTTGGGGAACAAGGCCGATGAGGGGGCGTCAGCGCCCAGTGCATGTAAATGCCCCAATTGGGCCAAGTAACTGCAGTGCGAAGGCCTATGTTCTACGCCGATTGCGCTTACAGATAAGTGACTAAGCCTCCAGAATGAGACGGGGAAACTATCGTGAGAAGTATATAAAGGCTAATCCGCAATGGAATTTGATGTTCATCAGACTTCGCAATCATCAGCGTCAAGTACCACCACCAAGTCTAAAGACTATACGCAGCCTTCAAACCCAACTCATCACAATGGGTACCACTACCAATGTCCTCATCTCTGGCGCCAGTCGAGGTCAGTGTACTTACAGCTCTCGCTACCACCTCTCTTTCGTGGCTTGACAACCCATTGGCTCTTGAATCTCACAGAAATGGCAGGTATCGGCAAAGGGTTCCTCGAGCACTACCTCCGCCGACCACACCACACTGTCATCGCTGCTCTGCGTGACATTACCAGCCCCAACGCCAAAGCACTCCTTGAACTACCAGCCGGCAAGGGCAGCAGAGTCATCCTCGTCAAGATCGAAGCCACCTCCACAACCGATTCCTTCGACGCCGCAAACGAGCTCGAGGCCCAAGGCATTACTAAGCTAGACGTCATCATCGCCAACGCCGCCATTGTCGGCAACCAAGGTCCTGTCGAATCCATCGATCCCAAGGCTGTGGCCGACGTGTATGTCATCAACGCAGCCGGTCCGGCGCTTCTCTTCATGGGCCTGAAGTCTCTTCTGGAGAGGGCCGAGAACCCGAAGTGGATGGCAATGAGCTCGGCCGTTGCTTCAATTGAGGACTATCAGAAGTATATGTTCTTCAAGATGTTCCCGTATAATGCTTCCAAGGCGGCTTTGAACCATTTCACAAAGACAATTCACGCGGAGTATGAGAACATTATTGCGTTTGCTGTCTCTCCTGGGTAAGTGATCCCGCGCGAAAGTAGAGTTTCTTATAGGATTGCGCTGACGATGCCACTGTACCTTCAGCTTTGTCGAGACGGAGATGGGAAAGAATGCAGTCAAGGCTTACAGGATGGAAAACCCTCCATTCTCAGATCTTGATGAAGTGGCGAAGAAAATTATTGAACGGGTAAGCACGTGCTTTGTTTCTTACTTCGCGTGCGGCGTAGGCTGACGATGGTTGGTTAGATCGACACGGCCACCAGGGACAATTACTCTGGACGTTTCGTCCACGCGGATGGAACTCCGATTCCGTGGTAACCATGCGCCGAGCATTTGCTGTCATTCTTCGGCTTTGTCTTGAATGATAGCATTGTAGAATGTGTTTTAGCTTCTAGGCTTGCCTTTGAGCGCCACAATTGACTATTTCCTTGCTCTGTGCATCTATGGCACTCTGTGTGAGAGGTGCGACTGTAGATCCGAACCTGAACTTGCTTGACTTTCAGAATTATGCTCTTCGTCCATTGCTGGATGGTCTGCTAAGTTTTCCATGCTCCCCCATCCAGTTGGCAGATTCATTTACTGCTCTGGCGTAGGCCACCCTTCCATATGCCTACCCTCTGCCTGCCACCTTGAACAGGGGCTTGGTTCCTGTTCTAGTCCGCAAAAGCTTGATGCGCAAGGCAGATGCCTTGCGCAGATCAAACAGCTCGCCCGAGCTTGTCTGTGTGTAAGCGTGCTCGGTCGCGGCCGGAGATGTCCGCGGCCCCGCTCCGGCCGGGCCAGGGCGCTTGTCACCACCGAGCTTCCTCACCTAGTGCAAGACATTGCGTCAAAGTAGCACAGGGCAACAATGCCGTAGATCCGGCATTGTGGAAACTCGAAACGGAGCTATGATTGTTCTTGGCGCCGGGCTTAGATCCGAGATACTAGATCCTTATGCTGCGACCGGAGCTCCGCAGTGAGGCGTCGTCAGTGTATAGAGCATACATGGGCACCAGCGAAATGATTTGAGACGATCGGAATGTATAAATAAGAGACTGATCGAGGTGTATACTGTAATTATGACACGTAGATTTCCATTTTCTACATTGAAGCCAAGATATACAGCAGTTCAATCTACAGAACATAGCCAACCCCCGTTCTACGTGTAGCCACGAGCCATGCCCTGCTAGACCCCCACCTACACCGAAGCTGACCTCCCCGACTTGGCCGGCTATATCATTATTGTTTCCGGTGCCACTGGAAGAATCGGTTCCGAGACAGCCAAGCCGCTCGCTCTACGCAACACCCGTGTCTACCTCAGCGATATCAGTCATGCGTTGAGGGTGCGGGTTGGGGCGGCGTCGTGTGTGTTGAACAATACACTGAGAAATTCCACAGTAAATCAACAACATCGGTGCACGAAATAAAACGTGGATCAATCGATACCTTTCAGCGTAATTAAACTATTTAGAACATGCCAGAGAATTTTACATACTGATAGAAGAGGCTACTGCTGAGTAAAGACAGAATTCGAGGTTGATCTCATATTCAGTGATCTTGATCCTTGATAGTGGCTTGAGAAGTGGGCGAATAAGAGGAATTATAAAATGGGAAGAACCCTGTCGAGTCTTTGAGCAGCCAATACGATGCATTATAAAATCGAAAGAATCGTCAGGAATACTTGGAGGACTTGAAAAATGAAGTACGCCTTCTGGGTGAAGAGCTCAGCTTGCGATAGTGAAACACAGCCAGACCACCTGGCACAGGTACGTATGAACACTGGCACTGACGACATCAGAATAGATAGCGCGATGGAAGGTAACAAGCCAGAAACAGCGCCAAGGATAACCTAAACGGTCGGATTAACACAACGATAGAAAGGAAGACGCCTGCCAAATTTACCTGTGGCATATTCTGTATCCAGGTTAGGCCTGGCAGCGACTTGATGGTATTTACTTGCGCAATGATACCAACAATAGTCACAGGAAGAGTCCAAAATACAACAAGACCAGCAATGGCAGTGTAGATGACATATCGACGTATTGCAACCTGACACCATGACTAGTTAAGGCTCTTCCAGATAACTTCGTTTGGCTTTATGCCGATGAATCGAGGAGACATTTGAAGGGCGCGGTGGTGTGTGGCGGCTTGAAAAGCAACCTGCGCATCGTATTGAGTAGAGAATTCGACGAAAAAGCAGTGTGTTTCTCATAATCACCAGCGAGCCAGTTATTCTGAGCGTTCTGGGCTTCGGGGATGAGGCCCTTGAGCTTTTTTCGGCCCCATTGGATGGTGTCGACTTTCTCGCCGATAAGCCCTAAAGGGCCTTCGCGGTGGGTAAGTCGCTTGTCCTCGCGACTACGGCCGGTAACGAGGTTCCCAGATTCAGGATCGGATGTGCTGGTGGTTGCCCTTTCGGCCTCATTGCCTGTCTTCGTTTCATACTTGATGCGCTCCTTGTTACATAGTCTGATCCATTCGATTTCTGCTTTCTCAAGCTTCATAACCACGTTGTCACGCTCTTGGATAGTCCTATCTAGCTGCTTAGTGTCGCCAGCGATCCAAATCTTCTTGGCCGAGCCGTTGAAGAGGCTACGGATGTGGTCCTCATCGAGACACTCCTTGGGCACTGAAGTAAACAAGACAGTGCGGGACGAGATGCGCTTAGCATACTGTGGGGTCAGCAGAAAGGCTTGCCGCAGGTTTACGTAGAAAAAGAATTCGCGCATAATGGCGTATATCACGAATGTATACACGACCCAGGCCACAAAGCAATGTGCATACAATCTGTTCCTCTTGGCTGAGTCTTCAATATTAATATTGCTGTAGGAAAGAATCCCAAGTCGCTTCTTCCCATCGCCGCCTGTGGCATTGAGTGGAAGGAGAACTGGCCAAGTAACGCAGAGAGTAACAAGGCAGATGGCGCAACAAACACGAAGGAATCTGATAAAAAGGTATGAATCTAGACTTTGGCGCCGGAGGGCATAGGCATCTGGTACTTTCCAAAAAGCCCCTATCCAACAGAAGAATCCATTGGGCAGCACGGGACTGCGTTCGCTGGGAGATGGTCAGGATTAATGTTCAAGATGCTAATGCCGTCCTGCAACCTACTACTCCCGCAAAGTGCCTGTGCATGTTCGAGGCGCGTAGAAACGCCGATTCGAAGTACGGAGGACGAAGAATATAATGATATAGATTATCGAAGTGGCAAGAACCGGTACCAGAGTGGAAACCATACCTAACTTATTCTCAGTCGTGCTTTACATAATAATCGTAGACCAGATTGCGGAATATCAGCCGCCAACTGGCCTCCTTGATTCATCGATGTTGTAACGTACCCAATAGGGACATAGGCTCCGCATTACTTGCTACACCCTGGTTCGGGTCAGACAAGCTCTTCTCTAAGAATTTGATGAGATTTTCCATCCCAATGCTATCCATGGACATTTGTTTCCATATGGAAAGTTTACAAACATCCAGAAAGCAAAGATCCGGGTACTTATCACTGATACTGCGGTACTTTGTTTGAAGGGTATTAAGCTAGAATCGTCTAACTACTCTATTTTAGAAAATGCGGAGAAAGGTATATATAGAACTTTCTGCTACAGGGCTTCATGACTTCATGGCTCTACACAGCATTGGGACGACTAAGAATAGCATTGAAACTGTCCCGTATCTTCTAGTTCTTTTCTTGTTCAGATTTAATCAGGCCTATCAATCCTTGCTCTACAAACCAACCACTCGTCCACTTGTCGAGGAGTCGACTAGTGATCTTCTACTCATTATCTCGTCCGTTTCCTTAAAGGCCTGAATCGTTACCCAAATTCAATTTGCCATTAATAATATCGACTCTAAAAAAAGATGCGCTCCTCAGGCTATCTCGCTTCTCTGGTTGCCGCCGGCACCATGGCCGTTCCCCACAATGGCAACTTGCGGAATGACGACAAGCATTATGAGATTATTACAAAATTCGAGTACGTCACTCACTATGTTATCGGTGGTGGAGGCGATGCTCCCCAGACTACCTGCGTTTCTCAGCCTCAGAAGTCCAACTTTGAGAATCAGTCGGACCACTCTGGGCAATACATTACCACTGCCATCTGCACCCAGCCTACAAACGTCGAGCCCGTCAAGAGGCCGACGCAAATCCCCAATCGGGATTCTGTTTCCGGCTTTGGTCCCAGCTACGGTCTCTATGCCGATCAGCAAGAGGCAGTTGACCTCCACAATGACGCCCGTAAAGCCGTGGGCAACGGACCTCTTTCTTGGGATGACTCACTTGCCGTGGGTGCCCAGCAGTGGGCGACTTTCTTTCTTTTTTTTTTTTTCTTTTCACCTCGACATTTCGGCCTCGTGAGCCTGTAACCATGATGGGCTTTGTGTCCCTCGACTTCCCGTACTTCCCGTACTTCCCGTACTTCCCGACACTGATGGTCACTGCATCCTCACCCACCCATTCGTCGGCAGCTTACCGCTGCATCGATCGGCTACTACAGCTTAGCCTGCCTGAACAACTCGACTTTTTGGGCCCTCTTATGCCCTCGATCTCGACGCATGGATCCCACATGGTTCGTGGCGCTTTTTGCAATTCGGAAGCTCCTTGACCGATCTCTGCAGTTGTGTGCTGCCCAGAGGCCCTCTTCCTCACAGCCTAGGCTACAGCCTGAGTCACTACCATGCAGTTAGTCATTACAAGGGCGCCCAGTAACACTGCGGACTACGCTCCGTCCAGTAAGTCCCGGCTAGACACGGACTCACGGACTCACGGACTCACGGACTGGTAGAACCCCGCGCCTTTTAATATAAGGTAGCTTTGCTTGATGTAGATTCGCTGCGTGAAGGGGGGAAGGTAAGCATATTCGTAAGCTTGGTGCAGACGTTCTAACCGAATGAGGAGACATGTCGCGATCGGTGACGAGCCTTAGACCTTGCCTTTTCCAGTAAGCACACGTGAAGCTCCTGGATACCATTATCAAACTATAAGTAGGACACTTCCTTTCATTAAGGAGAAGCAAATAACAGAAGCTATAAAGATAGTCGCCAATAGCCTACACATCGTCCCCTCCAAGCTATATATCTACTAAAACAAATATCAGTCGCAGCCAGTCCAGCAACCATGCCAATCAAATCAATCAACATCTCCGCTGGAAGCCATGAAACTAAAGAGGCCATGGTCTCTCTTATACAACGCGACATTAACTTCTTTTCCTACACCAACCCTGAAGAACGCCTCACCGCTATCAAAGAGATATTCGCTCCCGACATCGTCTGGTTCGACTTTGACGGCTCTACACACCACGGCCATGATGGCTTGCTTATCCGATCATCTATTCTACTGGATCAGTTGAAGGGGTACTCGCATCGAGCTAATGGAGGAGCCAGTGTATGCCAGAATATGGCCACTGCACGTTGGGAGGTTGTCCCGGAGGGTAGTGAGGCAGATTATGAGCAGATACCGGTCATTCAGGGTGGTGACGTGCTTGTCGTGGAGGACGGGAAAATCAAGATCTTGTGGTCGTATGTCGATAGACATGATGAGGTTCTGTTCCCTCATTTGGGACAGTGATTTTGACTGAATCTAGGATGTTGCTCTAATACAATTAAGACGTGATAATTCTTTAGAGGGAAATCTCAACACAACCGGCAAACTGCGCCATTTGATCACTGATAAGGCTTTAATATACCCTCGGTCCATCTCCAGACTATTCCAGGTGCCTGCTTCTCCTGCAGTTCGCCAAGCACCTTATCGTTCCATATGGGCTCCAACCTTTCGTCCATGGAAAACAGTGAACCACTGGTCGTCCTGTTTAACAACAAATCACGTTCCTGGCCACCTTTCAGCGGGACTCCCCTCCCGCACCGTATGCTGCACTCGTGCTCAGGTACAAACGTCTTTCACCAGCTTGCTCCACAGCGGTGGATAGAAGTTTCATCAGCCTTGCGATGATACTCATTACCATGTTGCCGATCCAGTTATACAGCCAGCTGCAGGCCCGGGATTCTCGATTCCTCATCACTAGCAGATGCGATCTCGCAGAGACTAAACCGCGCTCCTGAGACATTGCAAGACACATCGAGAAGTTGGAGTGCCTCCTAACGCCGATTTGCTGAATCTATAGGGCTCGATCCCAAAATGCTCACTTCTATATTTACGGCGTCTCACAGCAGACCTTTCCTTTTCAGCTGTGCTTCCGTCCACTCCCATAGCCTGAGCGCCAGGTCTGCCTTGGTCGCGTTCTTGCTTGGCTTGCCGATCTTGGCATACGGCACGACGTACCCGCCCGAGTGACTCTCTTTGAAATCCGCGCTGGCGATGGCAAAGACGGACGAGATGCTGCCGTTGTCGACGTCGTCGAGGATTCCCATGCAGCGCAGGATGGACGTTAGCTTAGGCGTCGTACCGAGAGACCTGCTGTTGTCAGTATACTGGCGTTCATTTAATGGTGCTGGCACTCACCTGTGAATATGCCCAGGATGCACAGCAGCAGTCCATATCGCGCCCTCTACTCCCGAGCCCGGCCCGTATCGTCGATTCAGCTCCTTTGCGTGCAGTACGTTTCCCAGCTTCGATTGCCCGTAGCGCGTCATGGAGCCGGCGGCTTCCATGTTGATGTCATCGAACTTGATGCCCTCGGATGGCGCGAAGAGGCTGTGGCCATCGGAGGTGACATTGACGATGCGAACTGTGCCTGGCGGGCTGGCCATGGCCGTGGCCGTGAGAAGAGGGAGGAGTTGGTATGTCAAGAGCCAGTGCGAGACGTAGTTTGTCTGTTGGCTGTTAGAGTCAGTGGGGTATGTGAGTCGGTGGAAAACAGACCTGAAACTGCCCTTCGTAACCGTCTGCAGTGATCTCGAAAGGGGTATTCATGATACCCGCATTGTTGATCAATCCATGGAGAGCAGTCTCTTTGCTGTTACCGCGTAGACGTTAGCTCGCTCAGATGGCCACCAAATGAATGTTCACCTTCGAATTTCCTTTGCCACCTCGACGACAGTCTCTAATTTCTGCAGATCCATTTGCACGAAGCGGATATCCCCCTCTGGAGCCTCCTTCTTGATCTCCTCGATCGCGTCCATGGCTTTGCCCTCGCTGCGGCTGCCCATGTACACGGTTACGCCATACTGAACGAGTCGTTTGACGGTGGATTTGCCTCTGGTGGTTGTCAGCCGATAACGTAACGCATAGGTCAGCTTGGCGGAACGCACATTCCTGCATTACCACCCGTGACGACGTAGACCTTCTATACATCAGCGACGCTTCCTGTTTGGCCACAAGTGCTTGCTGCTGACCTTGCCCAATAAAGAAGGGACAGATTCTGGGTTGAATTTTGAGCTCGGCATGGTGGAGGCTGAAGGCGAAGTGGTGTTGCAAGTGACAGCTGGATATGGGAGATGGAGAATTGTTTGGCTGCTGGCAATTGGCACTGGACTACACTTCCTTTTATCCCCCCAAGGCTCGGGAAGTCCGCAGTTCTGCCTCCCTTTACGTGTCATTTCTTTTACTTTTCTTCTTTTCCATCTCCGAATGCGGTTATAAGCTAGGTTTGTACGGTATCTCACTAACTAGCAACTACATAAGCGGATTAAAACCTCCACACTACTGTATGCATATTGTATTCTACCCTTTTGTAACTCACCTTTTTTTTTAAAAAAGAAAATAACAAAAAAAATCTAATTTATTTTACAAATAGTGTTAAAATTTAAAGATAATCTATTATAATGTCTCTTATATATTTATTATTAATAAAAAAAAATAAAAA